>CABFOW010000046.1:483383-526976 GCA_902141385.1 Timema californicum
TATATATATATATATATATATATATATATATATATATATATATCACCATTCCTGACTCTGATGCTACACTTGGGAATAGTTCTTGTAAAAATAAATAGATAAAGATTAGCCAATTAATGGTCAAAAGAGACGTAACTGCGCTACTAGAAAATAAAACTGTTATATACTATTATAAAACTTCCAAAGTTCAACGATGCCACACTAATTGCTAATTAAAAGATGCCCTTTACTTAATCAGAATGAATTGACAAACATGAGACCACAATAAAAAAAAGTATCTCTTTTTCAATCTCTTAGTAATTGGTGATTGCATTTTATAAGCCTACGTTTCATAGTTGCAAAATAAATCTCTACTTTATTATTTTATATATCAAAGCTACATTAATTTAATTTACGTAACAGGTTTTCCGGTAGTCAAAATGTTTCACATATATGGTGAGAATCACGTGTTTTGAATATAAAAAGAGCTATTTTTATTATCAGCGATAATAAGGGGTTATAGAATGGTAATTTGGTTCTAGAATTAGAAGAGATATGTATATTTAGTGAAAATGGAACAAATAATTCACGAATGTATGCAAGAGGTAATATCTTATCCTGTGCCTTCTTACCTTCTGTCTGAGATAGAGGTTGTTTTTTCTCAGCGTTTCTCACTACCCGTTTGGTTTACACATATATAAACTGATTACGAACCGTCCTGGGTTACCACGTGGTCTAACGCGCTGCTTTCGGAGTAGATTATACTCTTGATGATTGTGAGATCGAGGTTCAAATATCGGTCGGGTGCACTGAGGGTGGTTTTTCCAAAATGGTTTACCTCTCTCTCCACGAAAATGCGGGTACACTTCCTCTAAATATTATATTTATTTATTTTTACCCACGAGCTCAGGTTATACGCTTAAGTACTGTTTAGGCTAATGAGTTAAGAATTGGGAAGGTTGACAATATAGTAAGTGAATCCATATTTGCGTGGAGGAAGTGTGAAAAACCATTTAGGAAAAATCACCTTAGCTCACCCGAGCGAGATTAGAACCTCGATCTCTCCGTCCTCGGCAGTCTAGATCAACACAAAACTAGCACCTTGGGTAACTACGTCACTGAGGTCGGTAACTTCCTCTAAATATAGCCTTCCCAACCCCTTTAAATATTATCTCAATTAGTATAGAATCGTATAGCATTCACGGGTAGTAAGACGAGGAGCTAATAAGAAACTAATCACACTAATGTATTAGGGATTAGAAGGGTTTAATTAGAGAGAAAGTGAACCTGAATTCGAGTTAAGAGGGAGAGTGAAAACCCTTTTTTTTTAAACACCCCCAGTACACCCAACAGGGATTCAAGCCTAGATCTCCTCATCATCGGCAGTTATATTTATTGATAGAGTGATGCCTTAGACTATTCGACCACCAAAGTGTGTTGGGTGCATGTTAATTTTTATTGTGGTTAGTGGTTGGCGTAGAAGTGAGGAAAATATCATTTAGAAGAAATGTTCCAGAATTTAGCTGGAGGGAGAGTAGTAAAACGACATGCCTTGGTGGATACATTGTCTAGGGCGTCTAAACCACAGAAGACTGCTGATGAAAGGATAATCGGGGTTTGAATTCCGGTTGGGTGTATTGAGGATGGTTTTTCCGTCATTAATAAACCAAACTGAATGGCCACTGAGGTGATTCATAAAATAAATGATTTTATACATTTTTAGCACACTAAAAAAAAGTAGTATCGAGTAATTAGTCATTATAGCCCTCACAACTGATTTTTCAATGTTTTTATCTATAATACAAACACGCAATATAAAGAAAGTTGGGATATAATAACAGGAGCAATGTCAAGACATTAACAACAGTTTAAATAAACTGCGTTTTTTATTCCAAAAGAGATTCTATGCTTCCGTCCTTCTTCTCTCGGATTGTAACTCTTTATTCGTTTCTATGTTTCCAAAAAATTTCATTTTTAATTAACGATGAGGGGACCTAGTGATCTAGGGGTAAGGTGTCAGACTTCTGTGCTGGGGGTGCGGGGTTCAATCCTCGGTCCCGGCACAGATTTACCTGATCACCAAACCAAACCCTTCCTTCACCTCTGACAAGACGAAATATGTATATGTATATATGTATATATATATATATATATATATAATCAATATATACACACTTATATGTGTATGTATATACTCGTATATATACACACATACTCAAGCACGTCATTCCTTGACAGGGTAGGCAAAAACTGTGCATATATCTAAAAAATCAACACCTCCTTAGATAATCCAACCTCACTGAATTTCTTCACACTTACCTACGCTTGCATACTCCTTTGTTTCAACAAAATCCACACACCAAACTACACATTCTATTTTATTTTTAAAACTGTTAATGTCTCTCTTTTTCCCACTTTCGTCTCTCTCTCTCTATTTATATATATATAAAATTGGCATTTAAGGACTCGCAGTTTGTATTTACGTATTATATTATTAATATGTATATTCTACACTCTACAGTATATTGATGCATGTCAAAGACAATGAAATATAAAAAAACCTTGTTCTGAAATAAATTGAAAAGCCACATGACTATAATAGCTGTGAATAGAAAACCACTGAAGGTTTTGGTAATTTTTTTAGTAGTCTAACTTTTCTATAATATATGATTCTGGTAAGAAAAACTTTAACTGATAGCTAGTCGAGTTTTTTTTAAATGATTTAATATATTCATATGTTCAATCCTGTGGTCTAAAGATATCTGTTTTAATAGATAATACAAAACATATAGAACAACTATTCTTATATTTTAGTAAAATATTATCAATGTTTTCAACAACAAAATGTTTAAAAGCTAATTCTAAGCAGGATTCTAATATAGATAGGTATGTGTGTATTTTTTTTTTGTTTTATAACAAAAGGAAAAAAGGGAGAAATGGCAATTTAAACTCAAACTATAGTTAGATCTGGTATCTGTTAGACAATCATGAGAGCTTTATAATGCACTTTAGATTATGGTTTAAAAAGGTTTAAATAATTTTAAAAATATTATTTAAAAAAATTATTTAATGTTTTCGATGTCTATATATGTATTTAGTTCTTTTTGTGTTACAAATTGTCTTAATAATGCTATGGTAAGTTAAGTGCTCAAATACGAATATAATTTATTCATACAAAAAAGCGAAGTATAAAACAGGAATGAATAAAATTTTTGACCTTTTTTATGTGTCCCTAACTCTTTGAATTATAGTAGTCTAGTATCAAGGAAGCATTATTTAACGTCTTAATATAAGCTCGACTTCTTTAAAATCCTTTAATTATATATTATCCTGTGACATTTACTAACATTATGTTTTTTTTACTAGGGCAGTAATTACTTCATAAACGAACCAATTCGGTAGCGTTTGTTTACTCAAGAATTCAATGTATGCAGTCCAACTTTCACCGCTGACAACAGCTAACAGTAATTAAACCAGGGCCCACCTGTCAAGAGAAATATTCTGAAGAGATAGTATTGACACTGGTCCAAATGGCAGGTGATATTCCTCCATAAGGAAGCTAATTGTTAAAGAGGAACAGGATCCCAATTAGAACTGTTATTTTAACTTAATCCATCTGCGTCTTATTACCCTTCAATGGTACAAGATTAATAATATTAGTAGGCTAGGGAAAAGGAAGCTAGAATAATAACAAAATATATTTGAATATGCGTATAGGTAAAAAGTTAAACCATTTATGATATGCAATCTTTTGCCACCCAGTCAGAATTTGAACTTAAACATTCCATTTACTAGCAAGCCAGGGTAGAAGAGTCTCTGAACATTTATACTCTCTGGGTTCTTGATCATCTATGCGAGTTGGAAATGGACAAGTTATATTAAATAGTTTTTCTTGAGTCTCGCTCTCATTTAAATCGAGTATATAAACTTTTTTTTTTTACAACAAATCATATACGCTATCAAAAACACCCTTTCAGACACGTATGAGGCGAGGAAATGTTTTATATGTTAATGAGGCCACACATTAACGACAACTTGTATTGTAGTGAGGAACCAAACTGTATTGTTCAAATTTGTTGTCTTTGTATCAATATTTGCTCACATACCCGGAGGTATTGTTGCAATGAACACTAAAAGAATAAGTTTAAACTTTGGAATTTATTGTTTCAAGATTATCTCTTCTATGTGGATGTGTCGTTGCAATTAATACTAAAAGAAACAGTTTGAACTTACAATCTAAGAAACATAATTAAATATATATAATTTAAACTCAAAACCATAAAATAACTGAAAAAATACCTAAACTTAAGGCCCAAATATAAGCACTTTAATAGTGGCTCTCTTACATGGAGATAATGTTTCAGTGAACCCAAATATAGATAGTTTGGATCAAATATATAAGATGCAAACTAAACACATTTAATGTACTTGAAAACCCGTAAAAAAACATGTAAATTTAAGATTCAAATGCATTCTAACGAGGGGGTATTGTTTTAATTAACAAAAAAAAATAGTTTAAAATTGCTATCTAACAAACAAAAATATGTTAAATTGAAAGAAACACTCCCTAGTAATTAAAATTTTGGCTTTGTATCAAACAGTAAGCCAAAATAGTATTTATATCGCTAACGCATTCAACACCACTGACAACTTTTAAATTCTAGAAAATAATGAAAGTGACTTGAGATCAGTACGTAACGTAGATTCCCGAAGAAACACAAACCCCTACCCCCACCTCACCCCTCCCGCTGGTCGAATCAAGTGACATGATCTGTACCCATGAAAATCAACCACGTTTACTGCATTTACCTGGTCTTTTCGTCACTACTTCGTTCGCTTATGAGAATGCGTACTGGTATATAGATTACACCTTATTCTTTAAAAAAAAAGTACAAAAAAAAGTCCCTTCTCAATACGATTAGTATTTTTGATTTTACTAGCTACAAATAAACAATCATTGAGACCGAAAATAAAATGAACATACATATTTAAAGATTTATTATATGTATACATATAGGTCTTTCAATTATTATCATTATTTCGAGTCTTCAAAGAGTTTGAGGTAGGATTCAATAACCTTCTATATACTATGCATCATGATACAAACGATGTATCAAAAGGAAATTATGTGATAAACTTAGCAAACCTTGTAATAACACAAATTAAATGTGAAATTTCAGTTGAAACTTAAACTGGAGAAATAAATTACAAAAGTAACTATTTTAATATTTTTCCCCCTACTATTCCGTTTAGTTTGAGTTTACAAAAGTTCGAGATGGCCTGGTCGCTTTCAACTCGAGATATAGAGTATCTTCTTCTCTTTCTAATCCTCTCACTTGCTCTTTAATTAGCTCTCTCTATCTTCATGACTAGTTCTCTTTCTTGACCTCTGTCTAGCTTTATTCAGAGCTTTCGTTTTCTCTCTCTCTCTCTCTCTCTCTCTCTCTCTATATATATATATATATATATATATATATATATATATATATACATAGAGTTATAATAATTAATTTTCAGGGAAATGAAAATGTTATTTTCTTGAAATTAGAAGAAATGTACCCGCATTCGAATGACCAGCAATTTATAAAATAAAACATGCCCAAATTACACTCGCCCCAGATTTTAAACGCAAACTCGCCATCAATGGCAGTCTAGTCTTGTCGGAGCTATGGTTTGGACAATCCCGCCACCAACACTGGAAATAACAGATCATATCGAATATCTCACTAACATCGATTCACTTCAAGACGTTACAATGGAATCAGAATAGCGCACCGAGTTGAACCGCTTACAGAAGCTGCTCCAGTGTCTGAGGGGGATTTGACCTCAACCGGTGAACCGCACAAGTTACCTTCATTAGAATAACCTGTTATTCATTTCTGTGTTGGTGCCAGAACTTCCACGTCATCCTATTCTACGGGACCCTTTTTAATAAAAACAAAATAAAAAAAACATAAAAACTTTAAAAAGCCCATCGAAGCTACAGTTTCACCATTAAGGAGTTCGAGGACACACCCTCGCTCTAAGCAAACCCCTTCTCTTCGGATTGTCCGTGATAAAACATTGTTCCTATCTTCAAGGGTCATCGAGTGGAACATGTTATTGGTAAGCTAGAGGCATCATAACTTTCACAGTTGGACAACCCGCTTCATAGAGGCCAAATGGTCTAAGGCGTCACTCTCGTTGTTAGACTGGCCTGCGGAATACGGGGATATCGGGGTTAAAATACTGATCGGGTCTACTGAGGGTTGGTTTTCCCAAATTGTTTTATGTGCTCCATCCATGCAAATTCAGGCAGATTACCTCTAAATATCTTCCTTACTCATCCTTTTCTCATGAAGTAACTATCATATATTCGCATAGCATATTAAAAAATAAATAAACATGGCCCTTTTCAGTGGCCGCATAGTCTAAGGCGTCAATATCGATATATACTGGGATGGCCGAGGACGGAGAGAGCGTTGAGTTTATTAAGGATGATTTTAACTTTCTTTTAATAATAATAATTATATATTTAGCACCGCGTCTTACAACCCATTCGGGTTATACGCTTTAAGTACTAATTACGCTAATGAATTAGGAATTGCTGGAGGTTGAATTAGAGGAAGTTAACCTGCATTTGCGTGGAGGGAGAGTGGAAAACCATTTAGGGGAAACCACCTCCAAGTTCGCCCGACCGAGATTCGAACCTCGATCTCCCCATCCTCAGCAGTCGAGCTTCAACATGACAAGCGCGTCAGCCAACTACGCCACCGAGGCGGGTAGCTTTCTTTTGAAGTGAGATTGAAGGGGATCCGGGAAAATATAAGTGTTTTTCCAATTTTATGGCAACGCATTTTTATATTCGCAAAATAACTAAAATATTCCTCCAGTTCAAATATGTGATTTAATTTTATTCACATGGTGACCTCAACAATTCTTTAATATCTGTCAAATGTGTTCTGGAATTTAATGACTACGTTTCTCTTAATTTAAATGTTTGTTAGATAATGCCACCATACTCATGACAGATAATTATCTACCTCAACAACTGTTGCTATAATCGTTTGAAAAAGAAAAATTATGGTTCTACTGGAGCAATATTTTTTTTTGGCCACAAAAACTGCCAAAAAAACACTTGCTTTTTCTCATATCTCTTTCCATCTCACCTTAATTTAAGCTTCCTGATTACTAACACATTTGCGTGATTGATATACACATGCATGTGACCCAAACGAGGTAGTAAGACACGCTGCTAAAAAAATAAAAACCAGAAGAGATTAATAACATCCACTGGATGGAATCAAACGTAGTGAAAACATAAAAAAAGAAGGTAGCAATGTCTCGGCTCTTAGCCTGAGTTGTTTTGTTATCTTTCCAGGATAGAATGGAAGGTTTTTAGGGGGGGCGGGGAGGGTTGGATAAAGGGGTGTGTGAGCAGTTCGATTGATAGCGAACACAGAGAGAGAGGCAGTAACTACCACTCCACTGTCAGATCAAGTGGCAGTCTTCATCAGACAGTTATATTACACTGAGAAGAACATACCTTCTGGGAGCAAGAATTACCTAACCCCAACTAATCCGAACTAAATGGGATTGAGGATTGTGCGGATTAGCGGAAATTTGGATCAACAGGGGAAATAAAGAATGATCGGCGGATTGAGAGAGTATTTCTTACCAATTTTAAATTGCAGTTGAATGGGTTATGTAAAAGCTTGATTTGATTTATATATAACACGTACAGTAGCTCCATGGCTCCTTTTGTGCCGAGTGACAGCTCAGAGCTGACAGCTTTCCAGACCAAATTATGTATTTTCTACAGCGAACCATATGATCTGAAAAAATATGTGTTTAGCAGCTGTCACTTCTGACAGCCAAAATTCAGGTATATACCTAAATATAGACTATCAGAAGTCAGCTGTGAGCTGTCAGTCAGCACCAAAGAAGCCATGGGGCTACTGTAGTATGTACTCTAGTTTTACATTTACAGTATATCTTTTTTACAATACCGTAGTTATTTTTAGTTACAAGAAAACACATTTAGTTTACCACAATATGTAGGCCTACAGTTTAAGTATTAAGAACCATAATTTCTTACCGTTCTCCTTTTTGAGTTTGCTAACCAATAAAATATACTTTGGTTAACTTAATGTTTTTCATCGGGTTTTCAGATAAATAAGTTTGGAATATTCTGAATTTTGAACTACCCGAGTTTGGCTTCATGGGGTTTTACTGTATTTGTGCATCACGTCATTATATCCATATGGGTGATGCTCATATCTACACTAATTGAATAAGGATGAGAGTTGTATCATTTAGAATAAATGCACGCACATTTGAGTGGAGGTAGAGAGTGAAACAGTCATAAAATATTCCAGGTCAAAACATCCAAATAACAATTGATGGGAGGAGATCGCGTTTTGAATCCTTTTGAGATGTATTGAGGGTAGATTTTACTTAATGATATCCATTTTTCCCTTCACACAAGTGTGGGTACATATCCTTTTAATGTTACCTTGATAATACCTACTCAATTGGTGTAAATATATTGATATCCAAAAGGATAGTGAGAACCAGTGTATAAAACAACGAAAATAAAAACTAGACTAAATATTCAAAATTTAAACTAAATAACCAAGATAAATTTTGGGCTTAATTATTTCATTTTATTTTTTACAAAATATATAATAGTTGTTTAAGAATAGCACGATTGGATTTCTGGTCATGTAATGTGTCTCATTGGCATTTGTTGGACAATTATTTTGAATGAGAAACCTTTTTGTAGTGAACCTCAAAATCTGGAAGGGTCAATTCAATTAAATACACTATAATGGATAACATATTTATTCCAACGAAAGTATTAAAGCGTTCCTAGATTGAATATTTTACTATAAACAACATTTTAAGTATATATTATTAAGTTTTGTGGGGGAGGGGGGAGGATCCCCCCCATGTTAATTTACGCTCAATGTATTCCTGTGCCCTTTTAGCTAGGAGCTACCAGCCTGCAAAATTTCAGCTTCCTAGATCTTCTTGCCTTTGATGCTTTTTCGACTTTTTTTAAGATAAGACCAAATTGGTAATTTTGGTCTACCACGTACTCCTGCACCCTTTTGAGGACCCCTGAGGAATTTTCGGTTTTCAAATAATTTCTGCATCCTTTTAGGTTATGAGTTAACTGTCTACGAAATTTATCTTCCTAAGTCTTCTGAGCTTTAAGTTATTTTTGACTATGGATTTTGGATATCCCCTCATTAAAATTTTCTGTCATCAAGTAGTTCTGAACCCTTTATACGCTGGGGACAACTTGCCTGCAAAGTTTTAGCTTCCTAGCTCTTCTTTGCCTCAAGAATATTTTGAATTTAATTTCTTAGAAAAAAACCTTTCATGCTGGAGGACCCAATAGAAATTTCGGTCACAAAGTATTTTTGCAAGCTCTTGGGCTATTGTCCACTTGATTGAAAAATTTAAGCTTCCTAGTTCCACTGGGTTTCAAGAATATTTTATATAGAATTTATCTGGAAACTTCCCCAGTAGCCTTAGGGAATTATTTGTATATAAATATGAATGCACCAGTTTGGACTGAGGGATACCTATATGCAAAGTTTAAGCTTCTTAAGTCTTAAGAGTATCAAGATTTTTTTCAACATTGTTTTATGAAAATTCCCCCACCCCCATTTAGGGAACACCATTGGAATTTTCTGTCACCAAGTATTCCTGAAACTGACGGGCTAGGGGTTACATGCTTCCAAATGTTCAGCTTCCAAACTCTTCAAGACTGTTAGAATTTGTTTGCTTTTTTACTTAGAAAACACCAATTTTTGTAGCCCCAGGAGGGAAATTTTTGATCACCGATTATTTTTGCATTATTTTGTTTTTGTACCTACCTGCCTGAAAGGTTTCATCTTCCTAGATTTTCTGGACTTATATTTTTTTCTTCTTTGGGTTTGGGGGCTCTCGTGGCACTTTTTGGTTACCATGTATTCATGCACCCTTTTGGGCTTGAAGATACTTACATGAACATTTTTATCTTCCCAAGTCTTCTGGGTTCCGAGATTTTTTTGGCTGGACAAAGTGACTGGTAGCTGGAGATATTTTTTACGATCAATGCTCAACTCGATTAAATATCCTAGCTTACCCTGGTTATTTAATCTATCATGATATGCACATTCATACACTTGTCATGGTTCTATTGGCACTATAGATCCCCCCAGTCGAAGGTGGGTGCGTCATCTGATAGCTCACGATCTTAATTGATCACTCATATATAGTTGATGATTTCCACATTTCAATCACAGATTGTGCCTTAAAATATGAGTGAAGAATGACCCTGTTTAAGGGACGACTCCTGGAAAGCTAAGAGGTTAGAATATTGGCATATTAAGTCTAAAGTCCTTGTGTCAATACCAATCTCCAGGTGACTTTTTTGCAACTTAAAGAATACTTTTAATAAAGTTTTACGTAGATTTAAGAATATTAGTCATCAATTTATTCCATTCTTACAAGGAAACATCTTATGTCCCCCTGTTGCTCTAAGCTTCCGTAGTCACATTTAATCACCCCCTCCCCCCTATTTTCCACACAACCCTCCCTTCACACCATTGTCATTTGTCACTTCTCCCCCTCCCCCTACCTCTTCAGCCCACGAAGGAAAGATACTGTACCTGGCTGCATGAGTGTCGCTTGTAATTCTCTAGTGTTGTCGATACCTCTTACTCTACTCCCCCCCTTTAATTCCCCCTCATCCCTCCTTAAGATACAACACACTCGTTTCATATCTGGTACGTCACACACTGTATTGGGTTTTGTTAAGGTGGGGTGGAACTTGGAAGGGGACGCTAGAAAACGTGTTTTTTTGCAGTTTTTAGAGCAAACAAAGTTTTTAATAAAAATAAATTAAATAATCCTCCAATATACACAGAGTTTAATTTTACTAACATGGTTACCTCAACAGTCCTTAAATATCTGTCAAGCCTGTCCTAAAATGTAATGACAACTTTTTCTCTACATTCTTAAAGATGCCATTCAAACCCAGAACATTCTTTACAAATATGTTACAATTGTTGATATCACCGTATTGAGAGAATTAAACTCTGTTTCTTCTGGAGCAAGATTTTATATATTTTAGCAAAAGAAATATTATGGAAATTTCAAAAACCCTAATTTTTTCTTCCGTCCCCCTCGCCACTACTTTAAGAGAGCTGAACCACCCCTCTGAACGGTATGCACAGTAGCCCCATGGCTTCTTTTGTGCTGACTGACCGATCATAGCTAACAGCTGATAGCTTTAAAAAGTTACCAGACCAAATTAAGTATCCCTGCGCCGAACTAGATGATCTGCAAAAACATGTGTTTAGAAGCTGTCACTTATGACAGTCAAAATTTAGGCATATACCTAGCTGTAGACTGTCAGCTGTCAGCTGTGAGCTGTCAGTCAACACCAAAGAAGCCATGGGGCTACTGTAGTTTGTTTCCCAGATATAAGATTAATTCTGAACTCTAACCACAAACCCCCGTCACCATAAAATATAAAAGCATGATACTGACGCCTTTTTCCATGAACCAATTAAAGTTACGACACCTTATATCAGTCATTCGGTAGCGAGTCTTATGCTGAACTAAGAAATTCCGGGTTCGATTCTTGTAATGGATGAGAAAGATAACGTTTGTGAAAATTGATGCTTTCCCCGTTTAAAATAAATGAATTTTTCGTCCAGGAGTTTGGTTTGTGTTTCGGTTATATAATTAAGTTAGTCAGTCGTATTTTGGTATAATCGGTAGGTTCAAAAAGTGCACGTTAAACATCCCAATTAATTTAATATAAATATTTAAACTTAAGTGATAGGTTTGTATATAAGTAGAGTAAAAGTTAGATTCTTGATATTCGTATTTACATCAAAGTCATGTTAAGCCAACATAAATTAAAATATATATGTATTAATTAATTTATTTGAGAGAGTTAAGCAATATTATTTCATTTTATGTGTTGATAATATGTTATTTATCTAATCAGGATGATAATATTACTCAATTTTGAAAAAAATATTAGATACTTACTTAAAACTCTTAAGAGAGGCCAATGTGAAACTAATTAATATACATATTGGGAAAAAGCGCATCACATTCCACCAACGAGCATAAATGAAATAATATAACCTGTTACAGAAACTTATTAAAACAAAATAAATCACTGTTTACTAAAGAAATTAACAATAAATTCCCATTAACCCAGACCTCCATTAAAATTGCATTTTCTTATAGCATGTAAACTACATATTTTATAAAATTATATTTCAAATAAAGTTTTTATTAAAATATAATGGTTCTATATATTTGGAATAATAAGTTATTACGTGTATCAAAGATTTGTGGTGATGTTATCAAAATTTGAGTCCACATTTTTAAAGTTATTTTCACCAAACCCTTCTTTCACCTTTGACAAGACGTGTATTAATCACAACTGGTGAGTGTGAGGAATGCCAGGCCTCCACCGTGGTTCGGATCCCACGTTAAACTGTGGGTCCTCCATTTCATATAACAATCACCATACCACTACACATTAGCGTAGGTGCATATAAACCGAATGGGTAGTAAGACGCGGTCAAATAATAATAATAATAATAATTTAATTATTCTCAAATTCATTTTTCCGAATAAATTTAATTTGCCATTTTGTTTGTAATAATAAAAAGTGTTTGGATAAGAATTTTAATTAAAATCATTAGAGCCGATTCAGAGAATATATCATTTTTCTATTTTTGCCCTAAATAATATACACCTACGTTAATGATAACCCACAATACCAAGTTTTAGCCCAATCAGTAAAATGGTTTTGGCCTTAGGCCAGGACATACAGAATGAAAGATGGCATCGAAAAAAAAATTCTTCTAGGTTCAGGGTATTGACATTCATCAAAAGAACAATTTTTTTTAGCTATTACAATAAATACACTCTCTTAAAGATTGAAATAAAGTAAAAGTTGGTAATTACTTAAATATTAATCCCACCAATGGCGATAAAAGACCCATCCGCTTTGGTGACCACATGGTCTAATGCGCTACTCTCTCAATAGACTATACTACCGATGATGGGGATATCAAGGGTAGAATCTCGGTAGGGTTTGCAGAGGGTGGTTTTTATAAATGGTTTTCCACTCTCCCTCCACGCAGATATAGCCTTCCTAATCCCTAAATCCACTAGCATAATTAGTATATGAGCGTATAACCGCAATGGGTAGTTAGACATGGTGCTAAAAAGAAAAGGCCCTTTCCTCATTGGACCCAGTGTGCGACCGGCCTCGCAGTTAAGTTGTCACTTGGCATGGTGCCTACTGTGTGATTTGTTGGCCTATACCTTTGATACGGAGGAGCTTCAGGTAAGAAAGAACATAGAGATACGACGTACCAAACCAATTCTAGCTGCTATGCTTTAATTTACTCCCGTCTCACTTAAGCGTAGGCTTGACACACAGATTTTACTGTTGATTTTAACAGACGCGTTTATTAGTGATATCAATCAGGAACTGAGTGTAATTTCACGTCTTTATATATATAAAAAAAAATATAAATGTATTCATAAACTATAAAAATAAATACTCGTCAACAAAACCTCCAATAAATATTTTTTAATCACTCAGATTAAATACCTAGTGTTTAAGTATCACACCAAACCAAATGGTTTCCAAGTGTATTAAAGTCGGGGATTTATGTATATTTGCTTGTATAGTGTCCATGAGATTCCACTTTTATGTATTAATATTGTACTTATCATTTATTTATTTTAATGCATGGTGTCGGGGGAACAGTAGCTTACTAATAAACTCAATAAAATGTTTAAAATATATATAAATGACATGTAGCTACTAGAATATAAAGAAACAGCTTTAAAAATAATCTACCTGTTTAATTAAAATTTTATGAATCACATTCTATATTTATTAGCATTACATTTATAATTAAAGGAAAGCGTTTAAGAAAAAAAAAAGTATTTCAGTTTAGATATTTTATTTTCATATTAATAGTGTTGATTATCACACATTTTCTTCCAGAGCAGAGAGTTTATTCACTTATTTTAAGAGCATATAAAAGGTGCAAACGTTATTATACTAATTATAAAAATATGCATCAATTGCCATTTTTCTTAATTGCTACTTGAAAGAACGGTAATTTAATTAAAATCATAATAGAAAGATTAAAATTTGTAAGGTGATGAGATTCTTATATTATATTATGTTTATTTATAATGAATTTAAACAGTCATAGAATTATTAGCGGGAACTTTTATAAAAATTATGTGTTAGTAAAAGTGATCATCTTAGGTTATAATATATTGATATAATAGGCCCATATGTGTGTGTTTATATTTATTAGGGAACGTAGATGTTTATTTAAATATGACATGAATCGGTGGGCACACGGATCACACGTCACGCTCATCTTTTTTGATTTTCCATGAGCAGGGATGTCAGTATTCAAATCTCGACATGATATTATAAGATTTCTTCTTCTTCTAAATCGTTCCTTAATCTCCCTCATCGCACAAATGTGAGTACTTCTCTTAAATTTAAATTTTCTACATTCCTCACACATACCCCACTAGTATAACTAAAATGAAGCAAGGCTAGACGGATAGTAAATAGCAGTGCACACCAAAAATATTTAATTTTTAATAAATATATTAGGCCTATCTCTTTTTTTTTAATATAACGTATAAAAAATATAAATTAGTAATTTGTATCGTTGACAGCAAAAATGTTTTATCAAGATGAAAAATAAACATCATTTTACCAATAAAAATATGATTTATCAATGGTAACTCTCAAATGGGCGATCTCATTTTGTGGAAAGAGAAAAAACACTTTTAATTAAATAAGATTTCACGTTTACACAATTTTAATACATTTCTTCTATATGCTGATCGTACTTAATCTTAACTCTATTTTTAGCATCCGTGTCCCTTAAACTTGCCCTACTTCAAAGGAAACTTCCCATTTAAAGCAGTCATAAGGCTTACGATAACAACCTCTAGGAGTGAAAGAACAATATATGAGATTAGTCAACAGACAAATAATATATCCAGACATTCAACCTACATGTTAAAATGGTTGCGCTTCTTTTGGCAGCTTGAGTCCTTCACCACTAGGATCGCTGCGGCTAGTCCTATCATCACCAAGCAGTGACACTAGCGAAGTCCAGTGTTGGAGGAATGAAGCTGTTAAAAGTAGCGCAGTGAAACCTTCGTAAGGTTGAAAGTCTGTTTCTTTCTTGTCTTTGTCCTAATCTCACAAAGAACACAATTCCTACTAACTGCAAAGGTGGGCAGTAAACAAAGATCACACTCTAAAAAGTGGTAGTGTAAGGGACACGAGAAAGAGGAAATGTTTCTTCTGCTTTTAAAGCAAAACATTTTTTGGTCAAAAGAAATTTAATATTTCTCCATTAGAAACATAATTTGGTTTTCTACACATGGTGCTATAAACTTTTGTTGAATATCTAGTATGAGTATAGTGATATTAGATGAGAAACCTTTTAAATGAAGACAAAGTGTTTCATTAAATTCCAAGAGATCCTTGATTAATATTCAAGAACTGTTGAAGTCACAATGTGAAGAAAATTAAGTTTTATATTTCTACTGAAGAATTATTTGATCTGTTTTTTGACAACAACAAAAAAATTTCGCTGTTAAAACTGCAAATACACTGCCCTTTTCTCGATTTCCCTACACTGCCATCTTAATACTATACATCCCTTACCTGCATTAAAATTTGACTTAATGTTTTTAAGAAGTTCGAAGTTGGAACAACGGCTGGGTGTAATGAGGTTTATTTCACTTGAAGGTTTCCTGCACTCATTCGGGTATATTTCCACTAAATTCATCTTTAAACTTTTTGTGTATCTGTTTCGTGGTTTCCTGCAAACGGATGACACAACTCATCAAGTTGCAGATGAAGCATACGGCATTTAAACATGAAGGGTCGCTGAATAATTGAATAATCAATCACCTACAACCAATAGATACGGTACTACAGCTTGGGGATTGGACGTAGGAGTGATGAGCTCTCGTAGTGAAGTTTAAAAAATATTAAGAAACATTTAAAAGTTTGCCTTATTTGGTCTAAAAAGGGATTAAAATACTGAGGAGAGTAGAAGGATACATAATGATGAACTAAATACTCTGTACTCATCACACTACATTGTTAGGATATTTATTATTATTAGCACCGCGTCTTACTACCCGTTCGGGCTATACGCACTTTCGCTAATGTGTGATGGTATGGTGATTGTGAGATGAAATGGAGGAAATACAGTTTAACGTGGAATCCGAACCACGGCGGAGGCCTGGCATTCCCCACATTCACAAGATGTCTTGTCAGAGGTGAAGGAAGGGTTTGGTAATCAAATAAATCTTTGCCGGGACCGAGGATTGAACCCCGGCCGCCTGCATAGAAATCTGACACCTTACCCCTAGACCGCCAGGTCACCCGTTAGGATATCGTAGATTATGGAGTGCATGACATTCTGTGTTCAGAGTAATTGACTGCTAAACCCAATGGTAAGAAACCAGTGGGAAGACCTAGAGGCTGATGGGAGGATAACATTAAAATAGACCTGAAAGCGATAGGGTGTAATGAGGTGAAATGGAAAGAACTTTGATAAATTGTAAATTTCATTTTGGTTTTAAAGAGGTTCTTTGTTAAAAATACAGTATAGATAATTCCTTACAAAGAAATTTTATCGTAATTACATACTTTACTATACGTATCAAGGTGACCTGGCGGTCTAGGGGTAAGGTGTCAGACTTCTATGCTGGCGGCCGGGGTTCAATCCTCGGTCCCGGCACAGATTTATCTGATTACCAAACCCTTCCTTCACCTCTGACAAGACATCTTGTGAATGTGGGGAATGCCAGGCCTCCACCGTGGTTCGGATTCCACGTTAAACTGTAGGTCCTCCATTTCATCTCACAATCACCCTACCATTACACATTAGCGTAAGTGCGTATAACCCGAACGGGTAGTAAGACGCGGTGCTAATAATAATAATAATAATAATAATAATAATATACGTATCAAGCAGCGGATAAGCTTGTTAATTTGTTTCATATACAAATATTTTTGTATACTTTTTTTTTTAATCAATATGTTTGGCTTACTATATCTCCTATAAATATTCCAATGGCCTTTGGGCCAAACCGATCGTGTTGCACGAGTGTTTAATTCCGAATAAATTTACATTGGGTATGGCGGATGCATTGATTTAAAATATTGAAGTGTTTCATATTTTATTTGTGATATTAAAAAAAAATCATAGCACAGGAAGCGTAGTAGAATTTTTAATATCTAAGGTCAAGATTTTAAACCTGTTTCAACTCACAGCACACTGAAAAAGGGGATAACATGCCACACTGTCGTTTTTTAGGAAGGATTTTATCGTTAAATAAACTAGTAAATAATGTTGTGTTTAAAAGTTTAATATCTAGAATTCTAATAATTGTTTTGTGTGTTGTGTATGTAATACAAGATTTTTTTTTCCGTTTATTGTGTGAATGCTGCTAAAATATTTAAACTATAGATACAATATTTGGTCCACCTCTTTAAAAATGTGTCATGATAGTGCTACCGGAATAATTGTAGAATGGATAACTAAATACACGAGGATTGATTGAACAGCGTTGACCTCGGTAGTCTTGGGGTAAATAGCTCGTCTCAGGACCCGATGTTCATGGGTTCAAAACCCTGTTGAGGTCGACGAGTTTTTCTCTAGTGATAAGACTCCCTCCGTGGCACAACTTTCTTTTGAGGAGAAGTAAAGCAGCCGGTCCCATGTCAATTGTGACGTGTAAATGAACCATGGAAGGTGTGTGAAAATACCTTTCCCGGAAAAATTGGTAGGACCTTTCCCTCTCACTCATAGAAATTCTCCTGTGATTATTCGATCAGTATGTACATAAGGTACGCGTTAAATAACTCAAATAAGTAATATGAAAATTGAAAAATGACTCCTTGACACGGGAATCGAATCCGGGACCTTTGGCTTAGTACGCTAAAGGTACCGGCTTCAATTCCCATGTCACGGAGTCATTTTTCAATTTTTATAATATATCTAGATTAAAAATTTCTTTCTAAATTCAAATAAGTAATCAGAAAATTGAAAAATGACTCCTTGACACGGGAATCGAATCCGGGACCTTTGGCTTAGTACGCTAAAGGTACCGGCTTCAATTCCCATGTCACGGAGTCATTTTTCAATTTTTTAAATATATCTAGATTAAAAATTCCTTTCTAAATTCAAATAAGTAACCAGAAAATTGAAAAATGACACATTGACATGGAAATTGAACCCGGTACCTTTGGCTTAGTACGCCAAAGGTCCTGGGTTCCATCCCGTGTCAAGATGTAATTTTTCAATTTTCATAATATGATATCTAGATTGAGAATTCCTCTCTAGTATAACAAATAATAGCTTCGGCTATTTGATTCTTAAATTCAAATAAATAAGTTAAATAAATAAAAATTAATAGCATTCTGTACCTTTATTTTAAAGGTGAATTCGACACTTTTACTCAGTTGATAACATATCTGTCTACTGTAATGAAGGTCTCGAGTTTTCTCCTTTTTATGAGCGGAAATTTTATCATTAGTGACACTGGTATTTCCACTCTCCCAGTGATAAATTGACATTACGTGGTTGGCTGTTGTGTCTGTTCAATATTGAAGTTACGAGTAGTTTACGAGTCTTGTGTTGACATAATCAGCGAGTTCAAAACTTAAATAAATTTAAGAATGTTTATTTTTATAACAAAACTAAATAATTTTATCTAGCCATCTCAAAACTCACTTTATATAATACTCTAATAGCAACTTTGGTTAGAAGGACTTGTTTTAGTTTTAAATAAGTGTTGTCACTTTAACATAATATTCGAAATGAAGGGTTACGGGTTAGGTCAATGTTTAACTAAAATTTTGAAAGTTCTTCCTTTTCTTAAACAATCACGAGGCTTTTATTGTACACTTAAGATTATGATTAAAATTATATCTGTCATACTTAAAAATAAATATTTTCTGGAATTTGAGATATAAAAGTCGTAGTGCAAATGAGTGTAATGTGACTTCACCCCTTTTCACATTCTACCCTTTACATATTAATCATAAAAATGAATTATGATTAACTCATGCCAAATTTAATGTTTCTATACTTTCTAGAAGTAGCCTACTTTCATTTTAAATGAATAAGTAAGGTTAACATATAACAAGATTTTGGTAGGAATCCCGTTTTGGAAAGTTTTATTTTGTACCAGTATCCGACTGTACATCAGGATAAAAGGCCTTCCAGCGCTGACTTTCCACTAACGCTCTGGAATGCCTTATATCCTACAAATAAACTGCTATAAAGTAGGATTCTGGTACGAAATAAGGCCTTAAAGAAGGGGCGATCAATCAAAATCAAGCTCAAGCTATAATATGGTTAAGATTGTATAGTGCACCCACATACTATTATTACTATTACTTCAAATTAAAATTTAATATCACAAGTGTGGATTTGCATTTTTATCCAAAAGGTTTATTAACATTATTTGACCGCTTTAGTCTACCAACTAAAAAATAGTTTTTCTTTCAAAAGAGTAAATCTAATTACTTACTCTATGCTATTAAGAATGTACATTGCTGCAATTACAAAAATACGCCAACTATCCCTATCTAGAAGTAACTCTATCCAGTCAAACTAATTCCAACTTATCCCTATTTTTAGCTAGATCGATCCAGTCCCTCTCGTTACACCTTATACCTATCTTGAGCTAGCTATATACAGTCCCCCTCGTTATACCTTATACCTATCTTGAACTAGCTCGATCCAGTCCCCCTCGTTACATCTTATACCTATCTTGAGCTAGCTCTATACAGTCCCCCTCGTTATACCTTATACCTATCTTGAGCAAGCTCGATCCAGTCCCCCTTGTTACACCTTATACCTATCTTGAGCTAGCTCTATACAGTCCCCCTCATTATACCTTATACCTATCTTGAGATAGCTCTATACAGTCCCCCTTGTTATACCTTATACCTATCTTGAAATAGCTCTATACAGCCCCCCTCATTACACCTTATACCTATCTTGAGCTAGCTCGATCCAGTCCCCCTTGTTACACCTTATACCTATCTTGAGCTAGCTATATACAGTCCCCCTCGTTACACCCTATCTATATCTTAGGCTAGTTCTATCCCCCTCCACCTCATTATACCCTATCTCTATCTTAAGCTAGTTCTATCCCCCTCCACCTCATTATACCCTATCCCTTTAGGTCAATTCTAATGTTATTCTCCAATCTGCCTCTAGGTCTTACCATTCAATACCTTGAACACGGTTCTAGTTTCTTCCACTCGCTTTGCATGTCCTGCCAACATAATCTGCGAAAGCCGATTACCCTCAAATTATGCGGTGGGAAATACAAGTTATATTGAACTAGGTGGTACGTATAATAAGAAGTTCAAAAATTTATTTGGTGTACTGTGGATGTTTTTTTTAATGTGTGAATTACCGATATAATTTTCTAATCCCTTTTCCAAGCAAGTGGTATTTCACTTCTCATAAGTTTCCAACAAAACTCAGATTAAGCTGTTCTATTGGCTATGTGTTAAAAATAAATAAAAATTATCATTTCATTACATTTTCATTTCATTTTCCTATATTTAAGTTCGATACGTCTAAGAGGCTACCTACCATTCATGGAATACATAATAACCTCCGATTTACAAAATAATAAATGCATTATCTTAGTTTACAAGTCTACATGGTTAAAGAAGCTTTCAATAAGAAGATGATACTGTGGATCATCAGGTTGAGTTTTAGAACCGAGGAAGAAACTTATGAAATGAATATGAAAAAAGAAACTTGGTGCTCTTTTGATTGTGGTGCTGGAGAGGGCTTGAGATGATCAAGTGGACAGACAGGTTGACAAATGAAGATATAAGAAGAGTGGGCTAGAAGATAACCATTGTGGATGTAATTCTTCTTTACAGAGAAAACTGGATCTGATACATCCTTAGAAGGAACTATCTTCTGCATGATGTCATGTAAGGAGAGACTGAGAGTAAGAGGAGGATTCAAATATTGGATGAATTTAGGGAAAGAAGGAAATTCTGGGAGTTTAAGGAGGAGGCAGAGGACAGGGCACATTGGCAGTCTAATATCACTTACAAAAAAGGAAATTACCAATCGTAAGAGTGCACACCTTATAAAATAGTTAAAAGATAAAATTAAAAACTGTAATGGCTTTTAATAAAAATAAATAGAAATACAATAAGAGAGAAGATTAAATGTTAATAGTTATTTTATTGACGAGTTCACAATAAAAACAAACGGAAAGTAATTAGTGATAAAGGTGTGCATTAAATAACTCTCCAAGATTTGTTTTCATTACAATAATATTAATAAGTAATAACTATGAATAAAATTGATGATGATTATCTGTCTCTTACTACATCTTATCTCAGTCGTTAGCGTATATTATTATTGAGTTAATAGTCCGGGGTTAGCTTCCTTGCATGTCCAAAAATGTATCACTGGGTAAATCCGGGTTTCTCCTTTCACATTGATTAATTAACGGCCGTAGTGCTGGGTGTTTTGTCTGTTCTAGATTTTAATTCATTTTTTTAATTCATGATCGGTGACCTGGTAGTCTGTGCTGGGGGTAGGGGGATCAATCCTCGGTCCCGGCACAGATTTATCTGATTGCCAAACCCTTCCTTCACGTCTGACAAGACGTGTATTAATCACAGCTTGTGAATGTGTGTAATGCCAGGCCTCCACCGTGGGCCCATTCGGGCTGTACGCACTTACGCTAATGTGTAATGGTAGTGTGATTGTGAGATGAAATGGAGGACCTACAGTTTAACGTGGGATCCGAACACATGGTGGAGGCCAGGCATTCTACACATTCACAAGTTGTGATTAATACACGTCTTGTCAGAGGTGAAGGAAGGGTTTGGCAATCAGACATATACGTGCTGTAGACCACTATTACTGAGCTAATTTGACAAGATCGGAATGTAGGGATGTAAGAAAGGTTTGCCTGACTCAACCTAATCCGAATTCACTCCTCAAGACTGCTCACTTCTTTGAGGCAGCCCTTAAATCACTAAACACAACANAAATAGGGGAAGATTCCAAAACAATCTCTAGCTAGATTATTAGCTTTCCCTTCTTCTCATTATCATAACAGTTATTTTCCTGAAGATGATTGACAGGTCGATATTGCCCTTATTTTACCGGACATGGGATAATATGGGTTATTGCTCCTGTCTATGATCCTGATAAAGCTAGATGATTTACAGTAGCCCCATGACTTCTTTGGTGCTGACTGACAGCTGACGTCTGACACTCAACATTTAGGTATATATCTAATCTTTGACTGTCAAAAGTGACAGCTGCTAAACACATGTTTTTTCAGATCATCTGGGTCGGCGTAGGGATACATAATTTGTTCTGGTAACTTTTTTAAAACTGTCAGCTGTCGGTCAGCACAAAAGAAGCCGTGGAGCTACTGTATCTAGGTTCGTTCTTATACCTTAAAGATACAATTTTTCTAAAATTAGGGCTTTATTATAGAAATAGTATTTGATGATTTAGATTAAATATTAGTTTCCTTTCCCCCTCTTTTATGGTCAAATGGTGTTAAGGTGTCACTCTGATAAAAGTCTGGACTGCTGATAAGGAGTTCGGGGCTCAAATCCGTGTTAGGGTGTACTGAGAGTAGTTTTTCATAAATGTTTTTCCACTCTCCCACCATAAAAATGTGTGTTCACTTCCTCTAAATTCAACCTAACTCGTTACTAGCACATTATCGTAATCATTACGTAATATGCGTATAATCAAGATGGGTAGTAAGACACTATGCTAAACAAATGTTTTCAGTCAATCAATATAGATGCATTATTATGTTTGGAAAATGTATTCTTACATCTTGACATATCTAGTACAATCCAATGTTCATAAAAAGATCCTTTTAGAAATATAGAATTTTTTCAACCAAAATTGATAACATTTTATTATTTTACAGGTATTGATAATATATTTTAAAAGTGACTGCTTCAGATCATATAACTTGACGTATGAAGTGAAAGTAGATCTAGGTACTTCATTTACCATCAGATTCCTTATAAAAAATAGGACTGTATCTCAACTCTTTTTATTAGTTTCCTGGGTTTAGTTAAGAATACGGTTGGGAAAAAATTAAACTGGGACATCTTTTTAAAAAGTAAATAATGTACAAGAGATTGAGTGATGAATATTTTGTCTATTTTTAATTCCGCCGTGTCTTAGTATTTGTCCGGGCTATTATACGCAATTAAGCATATTATATTAATTGCACAAACGAGATGGAGATTGGGAAAGTGGTATTTTAGAGGAAATATACCCGCATTTACGTTTGAGAAGGTTTTTAAACCATTTAAAAAATATTATCCTAACTACAGTAACCCCATGGCTTCTTCGGTGCTGACTGACAGCTCACAGCTGACTTCTGACAGTCAACATTTAGATATATACCTAAATTTTGGCCGTCAAAAGTTAAAGCTGCTAAACACATATTTTTGCAAATCATCTGGTTTGGCGTAGGGATACGTAATTTGGTCTGGTAACTTTTTAAAGCTGTCTGAAGTCTGCTGTGAGCTGTCAGCCAGCACCAAAGAAGCCATGGGGCTACTGTAATTCTATGTGGGACTCAAACCCCGACATCCCCCTGGCTAGTAAACCAAACTTAGATGGTCTTAGCTTTTATAACAGTGGTTTTTCAACATGGGTTATGTGAATACATTTTAGGGGGCACGTAACATTTAACATATATGTATATATTTTATACATACATATTTATAACATCAAACTTATTATTTAAATTCTTTATTTTGAATGTAATTTATTTTATATGTAGATTATAGTAAATGTTTAACTTAATTCGCCAACAAATTTGGGTGTGGGTGATCAGGGTTTGAATCCCTGTTGGGTGTAGTCTACTAAGAGTGTTTTTTTCTTCAAAATAGTTTTCCACTCTCTCTCTTTAAGTAAAGGCGGGTAAATTTCCTTTAATGCCAACATTACTCATTCCTAACACATTAACGTAATTAGTATATAGACTTATATCCCGAACGGTTAGTGAGACGTGGTGATACGTCAAGAAAAATAATTTTGGGTGTACAAATTTGAAGAAAAATTATTATTGGGGTGCGAATAAAAAGGTTCGAATGCCACTGATTTAGACCACGTGCTCAAAAATGTAGGTTTGAATGTTTATTAGTTATAAGTAACTTTATAAGTCATGTGCTAATTTTTTTTTAAAATGTCCCAAGTTAAATTCCATTGATAAAAATTTAATCTAAATTTGCACAACAACTTTAAGTAAATAGAATAAACGTTAATGGGTTTGTTAAAGCTTTATTTTAAGCATTGCCTTATTTAAGGTCTTGTCAATAAATTTGTTAGAAACGCTGTAACCACTTTTATTCATATTGGACTTAGACCCTTAACAACCACAAGGTGTCCGATTTATTTGCAATTTTTTTTGTCCATTATTGATGAATACGGAGCTGCACGCTAGTTTTTTTTTTTACACGGTTAATCCATTATTGATGAATACGGAGCTGCACGCTAGTTTTTTTTTTTTACACGGTTAACACGTATCTTGTGAAATAGTTACGTATATACATAAATACGACATAAAATTAATTGCCTTATAAACTTCAACAAAACGACTACGTATTTCTTAGAAAATTAAGAACGGCTTCTGTTTGAATGAAACTAAAAGGAAGCAGTTTTTTTTGTTATAAATCGATTAAATTACTAAAAAAAAATATTTTATTTGGACGTAAATTGATGATCAAGCTCTGGTGCCAGTAATCAAAGGACCTGATTCAAGGGCAACTCACATATGTAGGCGGTCAAGCTAGTCTAGATTTCTAGTGATGATGAGGTAATGAGTTCGAATCTCAGCTGTGTGTAGGGAGGATTGGGTTCCCTAAATTATTTTATTTATCTAACACCGTGCCTTAATACCCGTTCTGGCTGATTGGGGTGTTTTAATGTAAAGGAAGAGAACCCGCTTTTGCGTGGAGGAAGATCCGAAAACCATTCAGGAATAACCCCCATTAGATCACACGACCGAGATTTGTACCTCGATCGCCCCGGCTTCAGCAGTATAGCTCAACACGAAAATAGCGCGTTAGATAACTACGCCACCGTGGTGGATTGGCTCTCTAAATACTGGAACATTTCCTATAAATTCTACCTTTATCATCCCTACCAGGGCAGGTTATATAATGTAGCTATTCTGTCCCTTATATATAGTTGTCAGTGTCTCTGGCCACAGATCCAGAGATCCTGGGTTTGATCCCCAACGCTTTCAGACTTTTTTTTTATAAAGTAATGGGTCCGAAACGAGGTCAACTCAGTTTTCTAGATATAATCCACTACTTTTTTTTCCATTCAAGTAGCTTATTGGTCCTCACGAGGCTGAGATTACTGGTTGGAAGGTCCTTATGCCGACTTCATGAAAGTTGGTACTATTTTCATCAACAGACAGAAGCAGCTTGTTGGGTATGAGTCGATTGCGAGTTGATGCTATGGAGTCTTTTTTTTATCCTGAACGGATAGTAAGATGCTATGATGAAAAACAAATTTATTTGAACATTTTCAACTATTTTTTAGAGTTTTTTTCCCATGGATTGAGCACTAACACATATTTTGTACTAAAATCTATCAAATATATTGATTGCGTGTCAATAACTATTTTATACGAAAGGGTAAAGGAACTAATATTATATATAAAAAAATATTTTTTAAATATTTTGGGTGGGATCAGCTTTATAAATCATGATAAAAGTTATTAAATAATTTAGTGGGCAGATGAAAGCAGTAGCATCGACCTCATTTTTTTCATCGAAATGTTTTGCTTCGTTTTGATGTTCGCCTGAGGGATTATTAAAAAAAAAAAACGGTGCGAGTTGTTCGAACTTTGGTGTAATTTCCTTGACGTGCGGCTACCGGAATTCCACATTTCAAAAACTCGCACACAAGTCTTCAGGTTGAGTAGGTCCTGGGGCGACACCTCTCAATTAAGTAGGAGATAAAGCACACAAGAGCCCCAAATTTGAGTGGAAAATGTTAAAGATTTAATGTGAGATGTAAATGGACCAGGAAGTTATCGATTATGCTGCAGTTTTCACAACAAGTAATTATTTTTAGTCAAATAAATAAAATATTGCTTTAACAGAAACATTGAGATTAATTTTCTGCATATAGTATGTAATCTCAATTTTTTTTAAATATTTGTTACTAAATATATTAACATGCATAACTTTTTTAATGTAGTAAAAGTGTTCTCATAAAATTCTAGGTCATCATTTTTCAGATAATTATAATAATAATTATTAGTACTATTAGGTGTTCTGTCTCATGACAGATCTATGTGTTGTGTCAGTAAACTTATTCTGCTAATGCACCCTGTCCTCTGTCTCCTTCAACTCCTGTATTTTTTTATTTCCTTCAAGTCATTCAATATTTGAATCCTCCTTCCTCCTATATCTCCTCCTTACCTCAACCTTTCTTTCTACGGCGTCCTGCAGAAGACAGTTCCTCCTAAGGATGTGTTCGAACCAGTTTGCTTTGTACCGAAGAGTTCAAAAAAACAACTCCATAATTAATTCATCCTTGCTAAATTTCTCCAACACTTCCTCATCCTTATATTCTCCCTTTTCTTCAACAATATCCTTACACCGAGTCATACATGCTCTTCAATTATTAAAACTCTTAATATTTCTCATTTTAACACATTTAGCCACGTCTTACATGGCCTACCCTTTTCTTTCGACCACACACTTTATTATTTATTTATTAAAAAAACAAGTATCAAGGTTGTGTTAAAATTACAATAGCTAACATTCTATTAACTGTGTTTTTAAAAATAATATTAATAATATATTTCAAAATATTTACTTTGATTCCTCAATTATTATTTTTTCTTAGTTCTTTTTTATCTCCACCCAAACTCCTACCGTACACCTGCTGACTAACAGCTAAGACACGTGGTTGAACATGTGAGTAGAGGAGAAAAAAAATGTATAGTTAGTTCGTAAAATAAAGGTCTTAACTTGTCAAAAAATTGTAGGTCAAATATTCCCTTGACTTTAATAACACAGGCTATATTTCCTTAAAGCGTGAATTTTATTCATCGATTCAAAGTTAACTTTACAGCTTTTAGAGTCTTGATGAATTAGAATTCCAAATGAAACGAAATAAAAAAAAAAGAAGCAACAATTGACCAACGTTTAAACTCCTGATGTATACATAAAAAAAATCAATCAGTATCACGTCCTGGTTTCAGGTGAATCACCACATTAAGTCTCACAATGTGGAAGGAGGTAAAGGCAGGTGATCGCATTAACCGTGGAGGCAACGGACCACCCAGTATCTGGGCGCACCACCGGACAATCAAAACGCCAGAGCATTTCCTTAAAGATGAGTTGCGTAGACTACCGTGACCAAGTAACAAGGTAACATCAGCGCCAGATAGCAGGAATGGTTTCCCTCAGGTAGAGCAGAACTGTGTGACGAGAAACAAGACCACTTCATCGCTAGCTGGGTGAAACTGTTTTCCTCAGGTAGAGTAGAACTGGGTGACGAGGAACAGGACTACTTCATTGCTAGCTGGGTGAAACTGTTTTCCTCAGGTAGAGTAGAACTTTGTGAAGAGAAACAGGACTACTTCATCGCTAGCTAGGTGAAACTGTTTTCCTCAGGTAGAGTAGAAATTGTGACAAGTAACAAGACACCTTCATCGCTAGCTGGGTGAAACTGTTTTCCTCAGGTAGAGTAGAAATTGTGACAAGTAACAATACAACTTCATCGCAAACTAGTTGAAACTAAGTAACGAATACCTTTACTCTAGGGAATCTTTATAAGAGGTTGGATATTAGCTAATCACCTATTAGGCACGTTGTTGCACCTATTTTATCCATTCATGCGTTATAAGCCAAGTTAACAAGATACGACATTATATGGATATTTTTGTACAAAAAAAATTGAGTAAAACTAGTTGACATATGATTAGCTTGAATTTGAGTCTCCCTACACGTTCGGGTTATACGCTTAAGTACTAATTACGCTAATGGACTAAGAATGTGGACGGTTGAATATCGAGGAAGTGAGCCTGCATTTGCGTGGAGGGAGAGTGGAAGACCATTTATAAAAAACATCCCAGTTCACCCAACCGAGATCTGAAACCTTGATCTCCCCCTCAACAGTCAAGCTCAATACGAAAGTAGCGCGTCAGCCAACTATACCGCCGAGGCGGGGACATAATTATGATAATGACTTGAAGGAACTATATAGTTGATAAAGATGGGTGCAATAGACGTATATAAATAAACGTATACCTCACAGACTTTCCCGTTCCTTAGCCAAAAAAATGAGACATTTACTTACAACGCGTAAGATATGTGAAACTATATCATATACAATGTTGTAGAAACATATGGGGTGGAAGGGTGTGGGAGTCATCACATTTCCCCTAAGATAAAAATGAAATAATATACACGGTTACAGGAACATTGAGAAAAGAGGAGCATCTCTGTCCACCAAAAAACATAGCAATCAATTCCCCATTTCAAAGAACTTGATTAAAAAATATATATATTTATTTATAGCTATGAAACAATTGGTTTTATAAAGGAGAATTGCAAATACAAGCTGTTTTATTTTTATAATTGCTACAATTTTTAAGTAGCGAGTTATATCTTATCTCATGGGATAGCAGAGATATAATCTGTGTTGGACATATACACTTATGCAAAGTACCCAGTAAGTCATTTTTCAGGGGAAACGAGATGCACAATTATGTTTGTAATGTGCCGTGTGTGGATACAAATTATAATAAAAATCTTTAAGGCGGATTTTGAGAAAAATAATATTTATATAATCTTCTCACTCATAAGTAAACTACCCTTAATTTTATGGTAAAATATCTAATTCCTAAAACGCCTCTCAGGAACTTTATGGAAACCTACCAAGTTTTAACCCGAGAAGTAAAATGGTTTTGTCCGGGCTACAGACAGAAAGATGGTATCGCGAAAACATTTATTTTGGTTTCAGACGGTCATTAAAATCTAAAATCTACGAAAATTGCTAATTCAATTATTTTGACAATCACAATACCTTTCTCTCCGAAATGACGAGAGAAAATAAAAAGCTAGGATATGTTTCGTTCGCCTTGCACGGTAGTAGGAGAACTAAATCAAAGACTAAGACGGTCTTTCAATGTAGAAAGACTTTTCAAATTAAAGAATAAGATAAAATGATTCGCATTTAGTAAAGAAACCCATTAAACAGTTACGATTGTCTTCTCGTTGTGCAGTTCAACGTTCACTAGGTTTTCTCCTACGGAAGTCAGAATGACCCGCTACTTTAAGATTTAGTTGTTTTTTTCTCTTTGCTTCAACCACCAACAAATTGCCAATAAATTCCCGGGATGCGATATAATTTAACGCTACCCACATCGGATGTCGCACTTTCTAACGCATAAATTTCCTCCTAAATTGGATTGCAGGCCCTTGAGATATCGGCGTTTGACTCCCTCTCAGGTGTACCGAATGATTTTTTTCCAAAATAGTGTTCCCATTCCTCATTAACACAAATTTAGGTACGTATCTTTTAAATTCTACCTTACTCATCACTCACTATCCTATCTGTGTGGATATCCGTCTAACCAAAACAGGTTATAAAATGAGATTAGCAAAAAAATTAGTAAGAGTTCGATCTATTTGTTAAAAAAACGCAATCCGACAATTTAGATCAGTCGGAAGTGCGTAGGCCATAGTTTTTTAGAACCACGTCTTACTACCCGTTTGGGATATACTCTTATATAATAATTACAATTATAGTTATAAGGATGAGGAAGATTACATTTTATAGGAAGTGTACTCGCATTTGGGTGGAAGAAATGGGGAAAACCACTTTGAAAAACTTCCCTCAGTACATTTGACAAAGATTCGAACTTGTCTCTCCCAGTCGTCGGCAATCTAGTCTACTACGAGACTATCAAGGCAGGTACAGTAGCCCCATGGCTTCTTTGGAGCTGACTGACAGCTGACGGCTTTGAAAAGTTACCAGACAAAATTATGTATCCCTACACAAAACCAAATGATCTGCAAAAACAAGTGTTTAGCAGCTGTCCCTTCTGACAGTCAAAATGTAGGTATATACCTAAATGTTGACTGTCAGCTGTGAGCTCTGAGCTGTCAGTCAGCACCAAAGAAGCCACGGGGCTAATGTAGTACCTATAATTACTGATTCAAAAGCTATCTGTTTCGATTACCTCTATGTCTAAGCTAATGATCATTAAATACTTTGTAGTTGAATCCTTTCTCGCAGATGAATCGGCTGGGTGGTAAATTATTATTAGCACCGCGTCTTACTACCCGTTCGGGTTGTACGCACTTACGCTAATGTGTAATGTTAGGGTGATTGTTAGATGAAATGGAGGACCTACAGTTTAACGTGGAATCCAAACCACGGTGGAGACCTGGCACTCCCCACATTCACAAGATGTCTTGTCAGAGGAGAAGGAAGGGTTTGATAATCAGATAAATATGTGCCGGGACCGAGGATTGAACCCCGGACCACCAGCACAGAAGTCCGAAACCTTACCCCTAGACCACCAGGTCAGCCTGGGTTGTAGAGGGTTCTTAAGTTGGCCGTTGGCATAATCAGACGGTCAAGAAAGTGCATGTCAAATACCCATTTTCATATCCTTCTACCCATCAGGTTTATTTGTGTATTTACACTACTGGGGTGGGAAGTGAGATTGGCAAACCATATATTGGAGGAGAAAAAATCAACAGCTCAACTTATTTGTACGGGATTTGAAAACCAACTAACTTCCCGGTCATTGATAGACAATAACATATTAGATTGACGTTTAGTTTGCGTGTCCACCGACCCTGGTGAGAACTGTTCTTGACGCAGAGTGAGTGGTTGGATGTATATTGTGTATGGTTAGTGGTGCTACTCTAGGTTAAGATGGCATGGAAGCATACGTGAGTTGAGACTATATCTTTTCAATTCTTTTAGTAAAAAAAACCCTTTTAAATAAATAAAATATTGCTTTTGTAGATAGATGTTATTGAATTTTCTAAACATAGTAATCTCAACAGTAAAACTCAGAATATAGGCCTACAAAACAATAGTTTTAAAGGTTGTTTTCTATGTTAAACATGTTCTCTTACTTTACTTGACGAAAAAAAAATTAGAGTGTTCGAAAACAAGGTGCTTAGAATGATATTTGATTAAAAAAGGAATGAGGCTACAAAGGATTGAAGGAGGTTACATAATAATGATTTACATACCCTGTACTTATCATAAGACATTGCTATGATATCAAGTCTAATAATTACGATGGGAAGGACATGAGTTGGGAATGGAAGGATCTAGAACCTTGTTCAGGGTAGTGACTGTTACCCCCAATGGGAATAAACTATTGGAAAGATCTAGACGCAGATGGAAGGATAACATTAGAATGGACCTGAAAGAGACAGGTTGTAATGAGGTGGACTGGATAGAACTAGCTCGGGATAGGGAGGAGGTGTAATAAGGTGGAGTGGATAGAACTAATTCAAGATAGGTATGTATAAAGAGGTTGACTGGATATAGCTAGCTTGGGGTAGGTGGCTTATTTCTTTAAGTGTGTCAATGTACTCTCAAGTTTCTAATGCCATGACGTAAGTAAGACATCTCAGAAGTTCTTGAATATTTGTCATCGGCATCACTGAGTTTTAACATAAAACTTTTTGTTTTCACGAACCGCGTCTTACTACCCATTCGGGTTATACGCCATAGTGCTAATTACGGTAATGGGTTTGGCACTGGGAATGCTGAATTTAGAGGAAGTGAGCAGCCATTTGCACGTAGGGAGAATATAAAACCATTTAGGAAAAAACATCTCCAGTTCACCCGACTGAGAGTCGAGCCTTGATCTCCCCATCTTTGGCAGTCTAGCGTAGCAAATATTTTATATAATCAAATACGTAGCTTATGCTATAATTAATGCTTTTTAGAAAGGATTACTTCATCTATATATCATATTCTGAAAATTGGAAAATGACACCTGGCCACGGGAATCTATCCCGGGACCTTTGACTTAGTACGCCAATGCTCTTACCACCAAGCTATCCAGGAATCGCCCCGTGCCTATGGTCATTCTTCCCTCATATTTTAAGACATAGTCTATGATGGACGTGTGGAAATCGTTGGCTAAAAATGTGTTTTTGTAGCCGAGGATCTCCGCACGTCCATCATAGACTCTGTCTTAAAATATGAATGAAGAACGAGATGATTCCTGGATAGCTTAGTGGTAAGAGCATTGGCGTACTAAGTCAAAGGTCCCGGGATAGATTCCCATGTCATTTTTCAATTTTCAGAATAAAACATTTCAAACCTATTAAAAAAGGGTCCAATATTATTCCATTAGGCCCATTACAAATATTAAATAACTGTTAAGGTCACCATTATTATAGTATTTATACTGAACAAAACAATATTTTATTTCAGTCTAACTAATGAAATACTGACTTAAACTTATTTTTACTTTAATCTCGCCTTAAATCAGGCCAAATAACACCTTGTCTAAAAATGCATTAAAATCTAGAAGTCAAATATCTGGGCTCCACACATCTTATCCAATCAGTAACCTTCTATCCCCAAAATTGAACCAAAATTTATCAGTTTTATGCTCATCCAAGCACCTAAAGATGCTACCTTTCAAAAAATAAAAACGCGAGCACCAACAACTACTCTAAGAACTCTCATGATTATAAATACCTTTCAATCTTTTTTTTTTACAAAGACCCGTTCCCATTGTTTTTATTGACAAGTTAGAAGAGCATGATTTGAAATTAACTGCTGGAACAAAAAAACAACCCACCACAACAATTTCTTCTTTTTATTCAAACCCCTCCTGCTTAAGGTTGTCAAAGTAAAAACGACTGCTATTGAAACATATTTACCCACGGCGCACACAAGTGGAGTAACAATAGGGACACCTTCTTCCTTATTCTGCCTGAAGGTTTAGTAGTCTCAGATAATGGAAGGCTATTCTTTCTTTTTATCTTGGGTGCATGCCTTGATTTCCCTCCTCCTCCTCCTCCATTCCTATTTATTGTCTTCTCACACCTCTCTCTCTCTCTCTTTATATATCTTTTTTTTTCTGATGCCATTCTCGCTCTTCAATCTCGACTCTCTCTCTCTCTCTCTTTATATATCTTTTTTTTTCTGATGCCATTCTCGCTCTTCAATCTCGGTTAATATGGCGTGGCAGGTTTGGGATGAGAATGTAAAAAAAAATGTAAAAAAACGCTAACCACAGGCACGTACTAGGAGGCGCTAAAAGGGACAGGAAGACCAAATTTAAGCAGCTGACAAAACGAGTCTTGATCAGAGTTAGATTCCCTTCTTCCCTATCAAATTCACACAAACCCGTCCCTCTTACTAACAAAACAAAAAAATCGTAAGTCGATTATCTAGGTGAGCTTCTTGTGAGATTTGAAATATTTACAAGTGATAATTCCTTGAGATTGTAAATAGTAATGGCGTGTCTGGGTTACACCAATCTGTAGCCCTGTAGTGGAAAGATTAGCTCGTACTAATATGCCGTTGCCCAGGGGATGCCCGAATGTACTAATCGTACATCCTTTCCGTGGAGGATCCTTCCATATCCCGATGAGATGAGGGGATGGTGATTTTAATTTATTTATGTTTATTTATCTAGCGCCACTTCCTACTAACCGTCCGGGTTTTACGCTTAAGTATTAATTACGCTAATGGATTAGGAATTTAGAGGAAGTGAACCCTTATTTGCAAGGAGGGTGGCTGGAAAAACATTTAGTAAAAACCACCCCAAGTTCACCCGACCAAGATTCGAACCTCAATATCTCTGCCCTCGACAGTCTAGATAAACACGAAACTAGCGCGTTAGTTAACTACGCCACCGAGGCGGGTTGGATGGTGATATCGAATATGACGCGGTGGGGACAGTTTAGATCTTAAACCTAACTTAAACCTGATTTACGAAACCTTGGTAACCATGGGAATGATTCTCCTTTCAAGAAAAATCCCCCGGTAGTAGCCATAAATCGAACCCGTGACCTTTATATCAGCAGCCATGGAATATGACCACTATGCCACGAGGGTGGGTAATAACTTTGATACACCCGAACCAGTAGGCACTTTGACTCATTTTTATAGGAAGAACTTTATCTGTCAGATAGAAAATACACCAGCTCAGTTTTCACGCATTCATACGTCAAGCTATGTAACCTGCAGCTTTCACTTTTGTAGATATGCACCATTTCCTAACATCTACTTCTACTTTATTAATTAGAAAACTTAACATTTCAATTTCACAATAGATTTATTTAGTAGACATAAAAAATGGTTACATTTTACAAGTTTTACAAATAGGCAGAAAATGATAGCGTATTAATTCTCTTCTCAAGTTAAATATCCTTGAGTGATTACTTGATTACTTGCAGTGACCTGGGCAACACAGTGACCAGTCAAGAGGCAGTAGAATTTCTAAAAGGAGAGTAATATAAGAATTAGTTAAAGCAAATATAGAACAAGTTTACAGTATAACATTTACACAGTCTCACTCGACAAGGTTTAGTGTTACTAATACAGTTGGATAGTAGGCTGGTGGATCCAGCTGGATGATGGCTAAGGGCCAGAAGTCATTAAAGTACTAAGGCAGGACATTTTCCCTATACGGTACTACCATGCATTCAATAGTACATCAACCTAATTTTGAACAATCACCAAATTTGAGAACTTATTTACTGGGTAAAACAAAATATAATTTGCGCGGACCCCACTATGACAAACAGTCACTTTCCACGGGTTGCGCACCCAAACTAATACCTATAATGAACATTGACTGCTTAGTCAAACCTCTATGATTTACAACTGCACTGCGTAAGGCAGAAGAAAGAAACAGACTTCCTGGCGATAACCATCAATAACAAAGTACTGATGCACATGACGTTTAGGGTGTCATGAACTATATTACCTTTTAAAGATTTATAGGAACTTGTGATTTAGTGTACATTTACCACACTAAAATTCACATTTTCCAAGTGAGAGGCACGGACGTTAGGACCGTGTCCAAAAATACAATAATGCACTCAGCATTTGACTTTATGAGTCATTTAAATTTCACATGTCCATTGGACTGAAAAGCGAAATATAGCCAAGGTACTTCTAGCATAACGAAGTTAGCTAGTTTTGAATAAGCTACTTGGTCTAACAAAATAGGACAGAATTTATAATGCACTCAGCATTTGACTTTATGAGTCATTTAAATTTTACATGTCCATCGGACTGAAAGGCGAAATATAGCCAAGGTACTTCTAGCATAACGAAGTTAGCTAGTTTTTGAATAAGCTACTTGGTCTAACAAAATAGAACAAAAATAATAATGCACTCAGCAATTGACTTTAAGAGTCCTTAACATTTGACTTGTCAATCAGACAGACAGGTGAAATACTTCTAGCGTTAGCTAGTTCTGAAGATGAAACAAATCTAATAAAGAGAAACATTTCTCTTGCAAAATTAAAAAGACTTCCAAATAACTATTTACAATATATTAAACAAAATAAAGTATCTTCCTACTTCATGCTTGTGGCTAAACGACCCCGGCTGGATACTGATACCCTGGTTAAGTTGTCCTGGTGTCCAGCTCGTTGATCCCGACGATTGATTCAGCGCCGTCGATGCTAGGGCGGTGAATCCGTCGCCACAAACTCCATGGTCCTTCTTGGTGTTTTTCTCGCCGGCAGCGCTTCGTCCTAGTTCCTGAGCTGAGACAAGGTGTTGTGCATAAATGAGCTCAAGGCGCTTACCCTTATATAGCGACAATCAGATATGAACATGAAAAGGGATAACGGAGAATGAATTACGAAGCAGAGGTAAAATAAGGGAGAATGAAAGATAGGGGAAAGAGAAAGGGAGTTTAGAAAAAGATGAGCTTCTTCTGTCGACCACCAGAGGCGCATGGTCGCGCTTGCGCTTTGGCCCAGTGCGTCTCTCACTTTGATTCTTTCTTTTCGACTGCGTGAGCCAAAGTTGAACCACGTGGAGCCGCCATTATAGAAATTCTGTTTTGTGAAATGAGTAAACGATATCTGAAGGCATCTGTCCTTGGGTGAGTTTTATACACATATATCCTGTATCATAATGCATCAGTATTAATTTAGTTATTTGATTTTCACTGTTTGTTTTACGAAAAGACATGATATAGAAGTATATTATTTAAATTATATTAACTGCCACATGGTTAGTTGTAAGTTTTGGGTAGTCTTCTTTTAAATAACTAGGGCCCATATTCACAAATCTTATTCATAACTTTAATAAGATTAGTCTTGTTTTGTGATATCTAGAACCGCAATTATAAAAATGTAAATTAATTTTTTACTAATCCACGTGTTTTTTGAATGTAGGCCAATACGCCGTTTTGTATTAGAGTACAACTTTGAGGTAGTTTATCTTTTAATATCTCCATATAGCCCCAACGTGGCACCCAATTACACGAATATTGATAAATAGTTAGATTTTTCCGTTGTAGGTGATCAATCAACCTGATTGACACGCTACAGATATTATCAATATCTATGAAATAACCCTAATATTCTAGCGACATTAAGCCTGCACGAACTTTCAATATTTCAAATACCAATTCAAATCTTAGTAAGATTCGGATCTAATTAAATATTTAATATTATTACTATTAGCACCGAGTGTTACTACCCGTTCGGGTTATACGCACTTACGCTAATGTGTAATGGTAGGGTGATTGTGAGATGAAATGGAGGACCTACAGTTTAACGTGGAATCCGAACTACGGTGGAGGCATTCCCCACATTCACAAGATGTCTTGTCAGAGGTGAAGGAAGGGTTTGGTAATGAGATATATATCGGTGCCAGGACTGAGGATTGAACCACGGACCCCAGCACAGAAGTCCGACACCTACCTCTAGTAACCATTTTGAATCTTAATATGGGAAAGATTTATATTCGATTCGAAATTTTGAATCTAAATAAATCCAAGATTCGGATTCGATGTGTTTAGCTCAACATTTTAATCGATAATCCATACTCGCTTAACAAATGAATATAATCAGACCGGAAACCAGTCACGTGATAGAGTGACTTGAGAAATTAACTTGAACCTCAGGTTGTATAGGAATCACGTGTGAGACAATTGTTTGTGACAGTGGATATCTTGTATTAAAAAAAAAAGCAAGTTTCACCTTTTTGTAATTATTAATCATCCTTTGATTTTTTTATATCTCAGAAATTATTTATTTTACTAAACTATATTTCAATTGAAAGATTTTTATCTTTAATAGCACCACAAACTTACAACTAAAATGTATTTCTTATCTCAAATATTTCAGGGGGAATTTTGAAAATTGGAAATCTTTCCTCACTAAAAGTAGATCTACTATCAAATTCATTTTAATGAGGAAATGAGAGTTGTCATTTTGTTTATAGTGATACAAAGTTTCTAGATATAAAATATTATCAATATCACTATAGAGAATCTCGATAAAATGGATTTTTATTCTCTTTTTCACGTTCAAAACACTACCCTCATATATAGGGTTGGATGTTTAATTCGAAAAATCCCTCGCGAGAGCCTTATGAAAGCTCCAGAAACCAAGCTTTAGCCCAATCGGTAAAATAGTTTCGGCTCTAACCAGAGATACAGACAGATATACAGTATTGCGAAAAAAAACCTTTATGTTTCAGGGGATCATGAAACGTTGATATGTCAAGAATCTCGAGTTTGATTTGTTTGACGATCACAATAATTTCTATCCAAGGTGTCAAACGAAAGTAAACACTCAATAGATCGATAAACAAAGACATGTTTATATTAAAACCGACTATACACTTGAGATGTTCTTATTTTATGATGGAGTGTGAATTCCAGTGAGTCGTCTTGGTCGAGTATGATTAAACCTGCAAACTCTATTAATCTCCTTCTTCAGTTCGTGAGCAAAATGGATGGATCATGTCCATCCGAAGAGAGAAAAGTTATTTGGGGAACACAATGGATCGACTCTTCTAAGACAGATTATTGGGGCAGACCTCGTGACTATACACTTCAACAAGACAAATTTGGATGGCGATGATGATGATGATGATTGCTCAGGTAAATAATGAAGTTTTTTGTCTGATGATTAGAGTGAGTGTAACGTATATTTTTGTTATGTCCCCCCACCTCCCACATGCCTTATCCTAATACTCGTCCGTCTGATAAGAGCTCTTTTTTTTTAGCACCGCGTCTTACTACCCGTTTTGGATGTGCACATGTGTACTAATTAAGTTAATGCGTTATGGATCAAGAAGGTTAAGTTTAGATAAAGTGTACTCGCATCTGCGTGGAGGGAGAGCGGATATCAGTTTAGGAAAAAAAAAACACCCTTGGTACAACTGACCGGGATTTGTAACCTCTATTTCTATGTCATCAACAGTATAGTCTATTGCGAGAGTAACGCCTCAAACTATTTGATCAGTGAAGTGGCTGATAATATTTATATTCACAATAATGGAGCAGGATGAGGAAGGTACAGTACAACTTTTGAGGAAGTATACCAGCAATTGCAATTTATTTTTTTCTTCACCGCGTTTCAGTACCTGTTCGTTGCACTGCTGTAATTGTGATAGGTAAAGAAGAATTTGAAAGACAAAATTACACTAATTTTTATGGAAGGAAATTGTAAAACTATTTAATGAAAATCGGCTCCAGTACAACCGATAGGGATTCAAACCACATACCTCACCACTAACGTTGACCTTGAAATAATCTCTAAGGCCTCCTACAAATCAAAAATAGCTTGTGCTGTTCTCTTTTCCCACTCGAAAACAAAATTAACGTTTTAGGAACTTTTTTTCTCTCTCTAAAAGGTTGGTTTTTAGAATATTTCTGTGTCACAACTTAAATGCCTCCACCTGGTAGACTTAATTGTAGAACATTACTTTCTTCCGTGTTACATCGGAAGTAAAACATTTTCCAAACAATATTGTATTAATATAAAAACCTAGTTTACTTCGACACTAACTTATTAACATATTTCAGAATTACTTTTTATTTTATAAATCCCAAAACTCAACTACCTAGTATCATTACCCCATTTATATTACCAAGAAGGCTTTTCAAATGTACCTCACTTCTTTGGTCGATTTACGTTCCTTGTGTTAACACTATTCAGATTTCAAAAACTAACTTCTTAAAAGGGTGCTTGCGGAGGGGGGAAGCGGGGCAGAGGGGGAGTGAGGAAGACAAGAGAAAAGAACGTGGCCTCCCATCAATTTGCTTTCCTTTTCTTAACGAATTTCCCTGTATGGGGTCATCATTTTACATTATTCCATGGGTGGACATTGTAACTACACATCATCTTCTCCACTGTTTGTTTCGTTTTTGTTTTTCCAATACGTTAGGGTACCTCCTTTTTGTTCCTTCTCTCCCCCCCACATCCCCCTTTTCATTGTGAAACGAAGTAGCCTCCGCCACTGACAACCGAAACAATGCTCATTATTGTTGGCGTGTTACAACGTTAACTAGACAGGGCCTACGACTACTCTTGTCTATCAAGACCCAGAAAATTACATTGTCTCATTCTTCACCGTTCCATCTACCTTTCCTCTAAGCCCCCCGCCCCCCTCCTTCCACACATCCCCCACTGAGGGTGTAGAGGGGGGGGGGAGATATTCCGTACTTAGTATCGGGTGGTGGTGGATTGGGAACTTTTTTTGTAATAGATTGTCGTATTGGGCACCAGTGATTCAACTAGAAAGAGTTGTAAATAGGTGCATTGGGCATCGCTGATTCAACTGGAAATATTTGTAAAGTGGTGTATTGGGACGCTGACTCAACTGGAAATATTTGTAAAGTGGTGTATTGGGCACCGCTGATTCAACTGGAAATATTTGTAAAGTGGTGTATTTACATCTCTGACTCAACTGGAAATATTTCAAAGTGGTGTATTGGGCATCGCTGACTCAACTGGAAATAATTGTAAAGTGGTGTATTGGGTATCGCTGATTCAACTGGAAATATTTGTAAATTGGTGTATTGGGCATCGCTGACTCAACTGGAATTATTTGTAAAGTGGTGTATTGGGCATCGCTGACTAAACTGGAAATATTTCAAAGTGGTGTATTGGGCATCGCTGACTCAACTGGAAATATTTGTAAAGTGGTGTATTGGGTATCGCTGATTCAACTGGAAATATTTGTAAAGTAGTGTATTGGGTATCGCTGATTCAACTGGAAATATTTGTAAAGTGGTGTATTGGGCACCGCTGATTCAACTGGACATATTTGTAAAGTGGTGTATTGGGCATCGCTGACTCAACTGGAAATATTTCAAAGTGGTGTATTGGGTATCGCTGACTCAACTGGAAATATTTGTAAAGTGGTGTATTGGGCATCGCTGACTCAACTGGAAATAATTCAAAGTAGTGGACTGGGCACCGCTGATTCAACTAGAAAGAGTTGTAAATAGGTGCATTGGGCATCGCTGATTCAACTGGAAATATTTGTAAAGTGGTGTATTGGGATATCGCTGATTCAACTGGAAATATTTGTAAAGTGGTGTATTGGGTATCACTGATTCAACTGGAAATATTTGTAAAGTGGTGTATTGGGCACCGCTGATTCAACTGGAAATATTTGTAAAGTGCTGTATTGGGCATCGCTGACTCAATTGGAAATATTTCAAAGTGGTGTATTGGGCATCGCTAACTCAACTGGAAATATTTGTAAAGTGGTGTATTGGGTATCGCTGATTCAACTGGAAATATTTGTAAAGTGGTGTATTGGGCATCGCTGACTCAACTGGAAATATTTGTAAAGTGGTGTATTGGGCATCGCTGATTCAACTGGAAATATTTGTAAAGTGGTGTATTGGGCATCGCTGACTCAACTGGAAATATTTGTAAAGTGGTGTATTGGGTAGCGCTGATTCAACTGGAAATATTTGTAAAGTGGTGTATTGGGCATCGCTGACTCAACTGGAATTATTTGTAAAATGGTGTATTGGGCATCGCTGACTAAACTGGAAATATTTCAAAGTGATGTATTGGGCATCGCTGACTAAACTGGAAATATTTGTAAAGTGGTGTATTGGGTATCGCTGATTCAACTGGAAATATTTGTAAAGTGGTGGACTGGCCATCGCTGACTCAACTGGACATATTTGTAAAGTGGTGTATTGGGTATCGCTGATTCAACTGGAAATATTTGTAAAGTGGTGTATTGGGCATAGCTGACTCAACTGGAAATATTTCAAAGTGGTGTATTGGGCACTTTATCGTTTAATATAGTTAGAAATGAATACAATAGATCACCAGAAGACTACAATTCAGCTGAACGTTCATATTCCGTGCATATTTTCCTAAGTTTCGTTTCATTATTTTTTTCTCTCATTGACGAGCATGAAATATAAAAGGTCAGTTCACTTACTGTTGTCTACTGCTGAGGAGTGATGGGGGAGGGGGGGGGAGTCGTGTTTCAAATACAGGCCTTGTTTACTTAGCGTGATTTTACATGAATATATTCCCTGCTTTACCTCCAAGCAAATGTACTCAAATTAATTTTATATTTTACTCTCCTCATACTTAGACCCCTAGCGTAATATTCATCATTATATACATAATTAAAAGTAATACAGAATCCAGATAAACTTACATCCGGAAAACTATGCCAATACCATAAAATTGGGTTCAAAGTTTTAGCGTACAGCACCGGAAGAGCAAAGCAGTTCATAGTTAATTAGTGTGTGTATGTTGAGTTAAAAAAATAGTTTTAGAAACAAATAAAAGGGGTACTCACAACTCGCAGGCTAATATAACCTAGCTTAACACACTAAAGTAGTACGTTAGTTAGCATCAAACTGAGTAGTGTATAATATATATATATATAAAATGAGATATTTTAACACCACTTTTCTGAACTGAATCCTTATATCAACACCCGACTTATGAAATAACTTTAGGTGAATGGCCCTTTTCCTCTGGAGTGTAAATGCAGATCCATGGGAACAAACGGATAGTTTCAAGAATCTGTATTGTTTTTTTAACTTTATTTTCGGAAACGGTTTTTTCAAGAATAGAAGCATGTTAATTAAGTTATACTTTTTATATACACACCTCCTCTATCATTTTAACAGTGATTAAAATATCTATAAAAATGATATTTTTCAATAGAAAACCGCCAGCTCTATAACAAAAAACATAAGAAAATATAACGATTAATAAACATTAATACTTTATCTTAGAAGGGGTGTAGAAAATATTAACATATAAATTTCACTCATCCTGGAGTAAAATGACATTTACAAACATATGATTTTTCCGCAAGACCTGTCCACCCTCTACTGTTTCCGTGATATTATATGTTCTTGTTGTCGCGGAAGGATACTTTGGTCAGTTGTGAAGCCACGCCACGCCATTCCCCCTCCCGCCTACCATTCCCCAAAATAGGTTTTAGACTTGCACTCGACAGGGCCAAGGGCCTTAAACCTAGAACATACACAGCACCCTTGGCCGTTAATTCATCAATGTGAAAGGAGAGACCCACACATTACCAAAGTTACTTTTTCCGACCATAGCGGGACTCGAAGCTGGTTACATTGGCTCAGTAGGCAGACACGCCACAGACTGAGCTAAGGTGTCGAGCAATTGTATTATACATATGGACTTTTATTCATGACATTAGTAAATTACATAAACAGAGAAACAAGCCTTTCAACAAAATGTTTACACATTTAAAAGTTCTGTGGGTAAAAAAAGCATGTGTCTTTTTTTTTAATTTTCGTAATTATAAATAATAAACGAGATGTTGACTTATTTTTCCTCACAATTAATTTGATCTTTTTTAGATACTGAAAACCATTCAAAAGTGTATAAAACTCCATTATTTTTCTGGGTGATTTAAGGTGAGCAGAGGAACGTAAAAAAAGATAAAAAGCGAGAGAAGTGTTAAAAAGTATAGATTAGCTCGGATTTTAAAGGTGGCGAGTGGTCCATTTTAAAGAGAAAGAAGAAGGGGTGTTAAAAGGGGGCTATAGAAGAGTAGAATGGGTGGGTAAGGGGGGGTCACTTCACACTTTTCAAACACAAGATCGCTCCCAATGAACACAGGCTCTTCTAGTTCATCATTAACAACAAAAAGTTGGTGATCACCTTTCACTATCTTGTCCATTCTTCATTTATAATCGGGTTCCTCTTAGGTGTTACCCCCTCCGGCCATTTATTAACCACTTGGGTGCAAAAATGTAACTAAGCTTGAATACAATTCTAGTATGAGAAAAATAAAAAAATTACAAACACATTTTTTACGACCAATATTGATATGTTTTTCTCCTAATAGTATTATTTTATATCTACTGATATTTTAAACAAAACACGACAACTGCAGATCACACAGCTTTACGTATGAATACAGTACAGGGAAACTAGTTTAATATTTGGCACTACGTCTTACTACTATCATTATTATTATTATTATTATATTATTATTATTATTATTATTATTA
>CABFOW010000046.1:527108-553975 GCA_902141385.1 Timema californicum
TGGAGGCCTGGCATTCCCCACATTCACAAGATATCTTGTCAGAGGTGAAGGAAGGGTTTGGTAATCAGATAAATCTGTGCCGGGACCGAGGATTGAACCCCGGCCGCAAGCATAGAAGTCTGACACCTTACCCCTAGACCACCAGGTCACCATCTTACTACTAATTCGGGTTATATGCTAATGTACTAACTGCACTAATGAGTCAGCGACAAGGGAGGTTGAAGTTATATAAAGTGTACTCACATTTGCGTGGAGAGAGAGTAGGAAATGATTTATTAAAAACCTCAGAACACCTAACAGGGATCAAACCACGAACTCCCCATCATTGTCAGTCTACATAATCTATTGCGAGAGTGACGCTTTAATCCATTGGTCAACGAAGAGGGTTTCAGTTATTTTATATTGTCAAGTCAACCTCGGTGGCTTCGGGATAAAGTTCTCGCCTCGCGACCCGATGTGCATAGGTTAAAACCCAGCTGAGGTAAACGGGTTTTTCTTGAGCGATAAAAATCCGTAGCACAACTTCCTTCGGAGGCTACGTAAAGCCGTCTGACCCATGTATATTGTGACATGTAGAGAACTCTGGAAGGTATGTGAAAATAGCTTACACGGCAAAAATTAGCAGGTCCTTTCGTTCTCGCTCATAGAAATAATTCTCTTGTGCTGATACAATCAGTCGATTCATAAAGTGCTCGTTAAATTCCTCAATTAAATAAATAACGTTACATCCTAGCTAAAGGGGATAGAACAGTCAGAAAATTAATGGGATGGCTATTTTTAAAAGTAAATCTTTTATGTGATCAAAATATTGAAATATTCGACCATTTAATGTTGTTAATATTTTACAGTTATTGACCCCTATATATATGAAAAATGACAGTTATATATCACATTATCTACGTATGAAAACTTTGATGTAGATATACACCGCAGGGAGTAGAATCAAAATTAAATAATCAATATTTATTTTACCAGTGGTCTTCTCTTATAGTAATCAAAATAACTTTTTATCGTCACAATTATTTTTACTTTGAAGTATGTAAGGGAACGTAAATATTTTACTTGTTTAGATTTTGGTTTATGATAGGTTACATCTATTTGATTTGAATAGGTTATGATTTTTGTCTTTAAGTTTGTATTGTTCAATAATTTCGTTTCTAGTCAAATATCAATCCCCGCATGGTAGTATTTAAATTTTAAAGTTAAAGTCAATGCAAACATATTTTTAGTTCTAACTTTAATGTAGCATGTCACTCAAGTAAAATGACATCTACACACCGTAATCTGCACAAAATACAAATCTAAAATAAAGGAGTCCAAAGGAGAGAATTAAAACTGATATATTCTGCAATTATATAATTTGTGTTCTACTTTCTTTAAGTGGATGTTCCCGGATACAAACACCAGGCTTCGACCAACTATTCTGCAAGTATGGCGGAAGCGAAGGCGTGGCAGTTTTAACAGAAAACCCTTGAACACTCGATAATGACCAAGGACCTGATGGTCGATGCCTCGAGTTACGAGCACTGCTGCCTTAGTGGACTTTGTCGGCAACTCTTTCTTCACTTTTTCCCCCTCCCTCCTCTCATCCTTCCTTTTCCCTCATTACATGCTCATATTTGATCCTGTTTAGAATCAGAAAAAAGAGTATATAACGGGTGACTCCTAGGTTCATTCTACTGTAGTTCATCATATTATATCCTCTAAGGAGGAACCTCTGCTCCAGAACCTGAAGAAGAGACTGGTGGTCTTGATGTTTGGGTCATGGGTTTTACCGCCTCGATGCCGAGGGAATCTAGTCTGACGTGCCAAGTATTCGACAAAGATCCAAGTCCTTCAGACTTGTTGTTGTAGATAAGGGGACTAACTTTGTTTCTGTTAGTCGAAGCAGCTGTAATGTTTTCTAAGTCCTTCAGACTCGTTATTTTAGTCAAAATTACTAAATTTGATTTTGTGCCAATCTGACTTAATTTCTATAGTCAGATAGTCTGACTATATATCTTCCCTAAGTCCATATGACATAGCTTAAGTAGCTTAAATACAGGGGCTTTGAGATCTATATGTAATAAGGACCTTGCTTTAAGGTTCCTCTTCTCCATTAAGTACATTATTCCGTTTTAAGTCCTTATATAGACAATATATAATGACGCCATGGACGTCATGCTCACTTGTTCAAATTTGTATATGGATACAAGCAGGTTGTCTAACACCTTTATTTGAGGACCTAGTTAGGTCAGTATCTCACAGAATTCTTGTTGGCACCCCTCTTTCTGTGTTACTATTTTGGGTGCGCAAAGTGCGAAACACGACTAGTTTTGTATAGTGGCCCGCACATATAGTATTTTCATTTGCCCCTTTTTGACACCTCATCAGTCCAAGTGTTTAAAGTTATTGTGTATTAGATTTGATTTATACCCCAGGGAGTAGGTAATGGTATAAATGTACTATTGAGTGCTCTGGCATTACCCACTGGGAAAGGACCGGCCATAGTACAATTTTGTGCTGAGATCTGATTGTTAGCCATCTGCTGATGTAATTCACAGATCGTCCTCTTTCAATTTATTATTTAGTGTGTGTCTTTGGGACCTTTCTTAATTTCAAATCAAGCTAGTTAGCTTAACCGGCATTTAGATTAGTAACTCTAAAACTATATGATTTGCAGTTATATTTTTATTAATAATTAAATCATCTTTTTTTTCTGTCTAGACCCTTCTAGTGGTAGTCTGGTTCTGGGCCAGCTGTTTTGGAATCCTGTTTTGAATCCAATACTCTCTATCAACTTAACTTCCATTTGACTGTTCCGTGTCGTATTGGACACGTATTCTCCCACTCTACGGGAAGTTCCTATAATTTTGGAGTTGTTGAATCCTATCATATTTGTCAGTTTAAAACGTAATGTTTCCCTTTATACTTCTAAGAGTTATACGTTTTCTTTAGTCGATTCAACGGACATTTATTACTGTTTTCCTACTATCAATTGTAACCCTATAACATATTTTTATGTTTTTTTATTTAAATATAAAATAAATTATTGTTACATATTAATTTCTCTAACTATTATGAAATATTTCCCAGTCTCTAATTTATTATACATTTAATTTGTAATAGTTATCGCTACCTCCTCTAAATATCAGAGTGAAGGGGAAGTCACGATACACTAAGACTTGTAAATTGGCCAGATACAATTCCTCTAAATTCAACCTTCCTCATCCCTAATACATTAGCGTAATTATTTTATAGGCGTATAACCCGAATGAATAGTAAGACGCGGTAATAAAATATATAGGGCGTATTTATTTGTTTAAAAGCGACCCGACTTATTAATGCACTTGGACCAATACATTCTTACTACTAATAAGTTCTGGTTCAAATCCGGGTCTAATGTTCGGTAAAAGGGATGGTTTTTACAACTATCTAAGTTTTCATCCTGTCTCCAACAATAACTAGGGTACATATACATATTTTGTTTAGCTTCGAATCTTACTAACCCTTCAAGTTATACGCTTATATTAATTACTCTAATGGTTTTAGGGATCAGCAAGGTTAATTTTAGAGGAAATATACCCTCATTTATTTTAATTTTATATTTTTGTTCTTACTCATTTAGGTTAAGTGGTTAACTCTAACTCCCCTTATGTTTAAGATTATTTTATTTTATTTATTTAAGGTATTTAACGTGCACTTTCTCTGTATGTGTATGTAAATATATATATATATATATATATATATATAGGGCGTATTTTAATTGATGTTAAATATTATAGGGGTGTATTCACATCCATGAAACATTAATAGATATTCATTTGACTAAGGATCTAGAAAAGCTACCTTTATGAGCTAGGAAGAATTCTAGTTTTAAATTAATAAGCAATCCAAGAGAAGAAGTAAACAAGAAAAAATTGAGCAAAAACACAAGAAGACAGAACATTTAGTTACAAACTTAGTTTAAACGGGTGTCCTGCTTTGATACATCCTCTGAGCCTGCGTCCCGTGATTTGTCGCACTTTGTTGGATATAATTGCGGTTTTATGTATTTGCTCACATCCATTTATTAAATAATCTCTTAATACCTCAACCTCGAGTACAGAAATTGAGAAAACAACTTTCTTTAAATGTCCACAGAGATGCTCATTGCGTTCAAATATGGTGATCAGGCAGGCCACTCAACGGCTACGCCCACAACCTATCCAGCTTCAAGGGAAACCTTAAATAACTGCAAACTAAACGTTTCTATGACCTTTTCTTAACGTTTTGTCGATGAGAATACACCTCTAGAACATTTGACACCAATTAAAATACATCCTGTATATGCCACATGTGGAACCCAGTTCAGCGGTGGACAGGAGACACAAATATAACGAGAAAAAAAAGTTAATTTAAATGTGCCCTATTTGATATTGTTTCTGAGTTACAGCCAAGTGATTCAAATAATTTGTTTGTATACCATATTGAATATCTCTCTACCTGTTGACTAGATATATTCTATGAGTTATGCCTGTTTATTCAAAACACCTTTTTTTTAAAAAAGAGTGCTGCATTCTACGATATAACACTGCATAGTTGCATTCAGGCAGAAGTTTACCAACCATCTTGGGCAGCTCCTAGAATGTTAAGCAGCTCCACTTAACTGGAGTAAAAACATGAATATAACTTGGAAACCGAGTCAAATGGGACAAATGTTTGTATCAACTGTTTTGATTGTTTCTATGGCTCCTGTAAACCTCTGTACTGGGTCTCACATGTTACGGTACATTTGTAAGTATTTGGCTATAGTTTTCTTTGAAATAACAATAACCATCTTATTTTCTAGCATCTTAAAGTTAATTAAAAAAAAAATTACAAATAAATTATTCCCATTAAATTTACAAACCCAAGACGTAGAGCCCACCCGCGATTAACAAAAGTGTAATATCAAAATTTTTGTACAATCTACAATAATAATAATAATAATAATAATAACAAAATTTTAAGCAAATTTTTAACTAGAGTAGTTCGCGAAACATTTCAAATTTTGAAAGTATCTCCCAGACCAAACATGCCTGGTGACCCCTACTCTCGTAAAATCAATAAATTAGTCATTTTAAAACATTAATCTTTAATTTTTTAATAATTCAAAATTTCACAAGAGTAAAAAATTATCTTTTTCTGTAATTTCATACAAACTTTTGAACTTTGATTAATAATCATATATGTTTGTAGATTCGTATGTGGAGGCTTAGAAACACAAATAAGTATGGCTGTAATCGTTATTGTTATTGTGGTATAGCACGTTATTGCTCTTAAGTTCTTCAATTGTATTAGCCGTAATGGTAGTCTATGTTAAATGATTATATACTATGATGTAGTATCCATTATTTTTGTATTTTCCTCTGACTAAATTTGTATCCCTTGAAATAACATAGAAAGTGGTGAACACAAAGTTCCTGAAAATTAACTATTTTATTTTAGAAATTATATTTTAACTTTTGAGAGTAATGAAGTTTAATGGTTTTAAAAAGCACAACAGTATTTGTGACGGTTAAACAAATAATATGGCACAGTCAATGTAAGGTTTTAAAAGGTTAATAATACAATATTTCAATTCCTTTTGTAAGTGAACTTAGACCTCCAATTCACCCTGTCCTCTGCCTTCACCTTGAGCCCTAGAATTTTTTTCTTTCCTTCAAGCCGACCAATATGTTATCTTAAACAGTTCTTAAAATATTTTTCACAAGCAGCGTGGAATTTGAAGAGAAATGTTTTCTATAAATTTAGAAAGTTTATATTCAATTTCAATTATGTTTTATGACATCTATAGAATAACTGTTGATTTTTCTTAAAAAAATAAAATGAAAATAAACTAGTCTCCTAAAGTTATATTCTGTTTATTATGAACAAAATTATGTTTTGCTGGAAGAAACTATAAGCAAATGGATCTTAATTTGCGTTCCTTTTAACCTCTCCCTTAAATTGTATATGAAAGCAACCCGCTTTACTGGCTGTATGATCTAGGGCGTCATGCTCTCAACAGGCTGGACGTCCAATGACAAGGAGATCAGTGGTTGAATCCTGGTTGGGTGTAGCTCTATTAAGGCTGATTCTTCCTCAATGGTTCTCTACTCTTCTATCACGCAAATGTGGATGCACTTACTTTACATTCAAACTACAGTAGCCCTGTGGCTTCTTTGGTGCTGACTGACAGCTGACAGCTGACTTCTGACAGTCAACATTTAGGCATATACCTACATTTTGAATGTCAGAAGTGAAATATGCTAAACACATGATTTTTCAGATCATCTGGTTTGGTGTAGGGATACATAATTTGGTCTGGTAGCTTTTCAAAGCCGTCAGCTGTCAGCTGTGAGCTGTCAGTCAGCACCAAAGAAGCCATGGGGCTGCTGCACCAAATCCCTCACACATAATAATGAGTGTTTATGCATTTAGTAAGACACGTTGACAACATTAAAGAATGGTTTGTATTATTATTATTATTATTACTATTATTAAAAGGCTGGTTTCTCTATACACGGAGGAAATGTGACATGAATCGTTTATTCACTGAACCGAGAGGCACAACATGGTTGGTTGTTTGGAACATTATTACTAAAGAGAGACAGAGGTTCCCCATCACAAGCTATACATCATTAGCGCGTAGTCTGGTTAGGTTAACGTTTGAAAAGGTTGGGGAGGGGTTGACGGCTCTAAATTACAGGGTCCCCACCACGTAAGATTGACAAGAACAACGTCGGAATCATGTAAATCACTCTTTGACGAGCTTCATGACACCACTTAAACGTCAATAAACCGCCCTAAATACGGCAATAAATCATTTTTTTGTAATGGCAGCTTCTCCCTACATCCCGATGAAGTTGAGATTTTAGAAGACACTTCATTGAGGTGGTCACGTAGTGTAGGACGCCAGACTCGCAGCACATTGCATTTCCGGGGTATTATAAGGCCACCACGCTTCGAATATCGCCCGAGGGTATTTTTTTTATTTCACATGTGATTTATTAAGGTGAGTTTTCGACACAGTTGTCTCGTGAAGTGTTGCCAGGGTAGGCAGAACTTAAAATTGTAGTCCACTTCGGTGGCCACATCATATAAAACGTGTCTCGTCAAATACAAACTGCAGAAAACAGGGATATTGGGGTTCGAATACTGGTTGGGTGTAATGAGGGTGGTTTTCACCAAAATGGTTTTCCACTATGTCTTCACACTGATGCGTGTACTTTTCCTATAAAACTCAGACTTACTCATCCTAAACCCATTTACGTATTTAGTACAGATGCTTGTAACCGGAATGGGTAGTATGAGGCGATGTTAATAGACAAATTAATTCAAACTGTAATTGTGATATGTTCTCCTCTACTCAATCCCCATTTGACCAATCTTGCATAAGCACTATTAATAAAAATATTTGATAGCTAAACGCGTTACTAGATATACTTTCACCTATTCATAAGTCAAGTTTCGCAACTTTTATTTTTGATATATTATTAATACAACTGACACACAGTAACACTAATAGTATAGTAGATTTTATCAACTTTTTGGCAAAGCAAAAATGTGTATTTTATAAAAGCTGCTCCAAATTTCTATTAGTAAGAAAATAAAGGAATACCTGGCATGGGAAATGTCTTGGTACTCACTTGGTAAAACGTATATTTCATTAATAATCTTGGGATAGAACATTTTCACCAGAGTAATATTATCTCAATATTGTGAAATGTAATAATGAGCTCAGAAGATCAGTATTAAAATATTATACCTGCATTTTATGTACGTGTGTTTTGACTACGGCAAGACTTGCTGATGTAAAAAATAGAGGGGAGGGGGGTCTTTAAATAGTAGGGGCCTAAGTAACCTGTCTCATTTTCCCCCTCCTTACCCCGCAAGGTTCTGCTAAAGATACTCTATCGAGAGAGGTATAATCGAACTGCCTAGGTAACTTTGATATCACAAATCAGCATTTAGGTTGAATATTAAAAAAACATTTTATATTCCATGAATTAAGTGTTTACTGGAGTTGAACTTTTCCAAATTCAAGAGTCCCCAAATTCATATATTTTGATTAATTTTAAGACCTAGATACCTGAGGAATAAAAGGTAACTGGTATAGGAGCATAAAATGGATCCCTTTTTTTTAGCATCGCGTAAAATTGCTCTTTCGGGTTATTCGCTTGTATACTAGATTATGTTAATGATTTTAGTGATTGGTAAGGTTATATTTAGAGGACGTTTACCTGCATTTGCATGGCGAGTGGAAAGCCATTTTGGAAAAAACACTCTCAATACACCCTACCAAGATTCGAACCTCGATCTCCCAGTCGTCGTCAGTCTAGTCTACTAAGAGAGTAGCGCGCTAAGCCGCGAGACCACCGAAGCGCGTCTTAGTGAATCTAAGGAAGTAATTTAATAAAAAGATTTACAACACATATTGTATTTTCATTTGTATCTTCCTCCTTCCCTGTTTGCTCTCCTACTGCCTGACAGCTTCACCCATTAACATTATAATCCCACTTTGTTTTCAGCGTTTATGAATCTTAACTAGCCAAACCCTAGTTTCCGTTGGGGGTAGTTTCCCTTTCGGGGAAAAAATAGCCAAGTTTCAAGCAGGGAATCAAACCTGGGATATCTAGTCTCGTAGACAAGTGAACTGGCCACTACACCACGTGACCGCTAAATATAATTTAATCACCTCACTGAACTGCGCTGTTTTAAGTGACCTCTGTCAAATAAAATATTTGTTTGGATTCAAGTCTTTGAAGGTTTTTTTTAAATATATATTCTAACATATCTTTATTTTTTTGGTTGCTAAACATGAGGCTTGTGTCTTGTCAGCGGTACGTTTATTTAAAAGGATAGAAGAAAGTGGTCCCATTGCAGTTTCCTGGATAAGGTAAGATTTCAGGTCGTTAGAGGAAGAGGGGTTTGGATCCCCACTGGGATGACAGTAAAAGACCCGGTGGCTTAAGCCCCGTGGAGCGCCAAACATAACAGGTGATAATAACGTCTGATTATAAGTCTAGTTGAGGAGAGGAGAGAGATAGAGAGAGAAATATGTGAAGAGAAAGACAGAATTAAGAGAGACTAACTCATCCGTGACATAATTGCAACCACTTGTGTGTGTGCGCGCGCGCGCGCGTAAGTGGCTTGACTGTGGTGCGTTTGAATTTAATTTTAGATTTTTTTTTTTTTGTCGGGCAACAAATATTGCTCTCTAAATTAATTTGACAATAATATCCCTTATTTTTAGGAACATTCTTTTTAATTAGACCTTGACTGATTCTAATCCTCCTTTGAAGTTTTGATATATTAATCACATATAGAATATATACACAGCCTTATGTTATTACAGTATCACAAAGAATGTATGAACCCGGGACATTCTAGGAAACCCATTCGCCACCGGCCAAGAGCTTCCCGTTTTATGTTTTACCTTACTTCAATAACCATTTGCTACCCGGTGTAGACATATGACTACTTTATTTAATGTTTGATCCATTTTTATTTTTTTATCTTTAAGAAATACCAATTCCCGATGTAGCCAAATGGCTAAAGATTAAAAATAAATTTAAAATTATATTAACAATTTTTTTTTTAAAAGCTATACACAGATTTTAAAATCAATTTATATAAAATAAATTAATACAATAACATATACCTTAGCTATCTCTAACTTTATATACAATTATTGGCATACAATTGTGAGTTTAATATAGATCTTCAAGGTGATTGGACCTTTTCATTTCGCGTAGAAACGCAGAGCCATCGGAACAAACGGTTATCTTCAAGAATTTTTACTGTCTTGCAATTTTATTTTCAGAAACGATTTGTTCAAGAATAGAAGCACGTTGACTATTTTATAATTTCTATAAACACTCCTCCTCTATAATTTTAACAGTGATCAAATATTAATAAATTTGACATTTTTCAACAGAAAACTGCCGGCCTCACAGCAAAAAATAAGAAAATGTAACACCTAATAAACATTGGTACATTATCTTAGAAGAGGTGTTGAAAATATTATTATAAAAATTTCACTCGTTCACGAGAAAAATGATATTTCCATACGTATGATTTTTACCGCAAGACCTGTTCGGTAGCTAGCGCCATCTGCGTTTTCCGTGATTCATCTGTTTTTGTTGGCGTGGAAGGATACTTTGGTCGGTTGTGAAACCGCGCCACGCCTTTCACCCTCCTGCCCACCATCCCACGAAATAGGTTTAATACTTGCACTCGACAGGAACCAGGGCCTTCCTTCTAAAACCCTAATAGAAATTATTTTTACCATGGATTTAAATAAGAAATTCATCTAGTATCATGGTGGGCTATAATTATCTAATTTTTCGAGTTAATAAATGTTGAGTTAGCTCGAACCTACTATATATATATATATTTCATTAACTATTTTTAAACACCGTGTTCAGGTTATAATCATGATAATTAGTCTACTGGGGTAAGAATAAGGAAGGAAGCATTTTAGAGGAAGTAGTGCACCCACAGGAGGACGTAAAACCATTTTAGGAAAAACCACCTTCAGTAGATTAGACATGATTGGGATTTGAACCCTCATCTCCCTGTCTTCAGCAGCTCAGTCTAACATGAGAGTGACGCCTTAAACCATCTGGCCATTGAAGCTTGTAGGTAGCATCATGACAATTCAAGTGCAATAGAACCATACCTAAACTAAAACTATCGAAAACATAAACTACGTGGAACTAAGACTGAATAAAGAGTGGTTTTTTTAATTATTTTGTTTTTGAATATTACTTCTTGCTAAGTTGAAGTTTACAAGCTTCACACACCCCTGGTACAAATGTAAGGAAAACATTACCAAAGGCTGTGTATGTACCATTTATATGGTAACCATCTTATCCAAATTATAAAAGGGATTTTAAAGTGAATGTAACCGAGCATGCAAGGAAATAAATCGTAATTTTACAATTAGATTAAAAAAACTTATTTATAAGGTGAACATTGAACAATAATAATGATAATACTTAGCACCGTGTCTGACTACCCGTTCGAATTATACGCTTAAACACTAAATACACTAATGGTCTAGGAATTGGGAAGGTTGAATATAGAGGTGGTCGACCCGCATTTGTGTGGAGTCAGAGTGGAAAATAATTTAGGGAAAACCATCCCCAGCCCACCCAAGTCAGATTTTAATCTCAATCTTCCCATCCTCTGCAGTCTAGATCAACATGAAACCAGCGCGATAGCTAACTATGCCACCGAGGTGGGTATTTAATATGAACCTTAATAATATTTTCATCTCTATCTAAAAATTAACACCAGTATTTAATATATTTTTTATGATTTATCAGCAGATTATCAATAAACATATTTTAAGTTATTTTAAGAGGATTAAAAACAAACCAAGAAGGATACGAAATCAGGCGTATTTAAAATAATTGCAAAATACTTTCGGACACACTTGAACCAGAGTTTATTGATATCGTGTGACGTTCAAAACCTAAAACTATCTAGACAATAGCTAAGGCAGGGGAAATTAAGTTATTTGCGAAAATAATCTTGTTTTAAGAAAGTACGTGCTATGTTATTTTTTATCGTGTGTTTTTAAAATAATAAAAGTCCGTAACAGTGTTTCCTTGGAGAAAGTAAGGCTTACCATTAGTAATCAGGGGGAGGCGGGAGGGGGGGGTGTAAGTAACATCTGCACAGAATTGAACCCCAGTCTTATGAATCAGAGTCAGAAATACCAATACACTACACTAAAATTGTATACTATTATTATTACAATAGACCTAGAATCTCTCACGTCTTGATATAAAAACATTAATAAGAGTTTAACTCAATGATCCTATTCAACGAATATTTTAAATATATATTCTTTTCTTTTTTTTTAATTTGTTGCCTGGTTATTTCTCCTTAGTTTTGTTGCAAGCTGAGTGTAGCAATCTGTCTAATAATCGGAAATAGCGCCAAGTCATTTGAAAATGAACGGGAGTAGCAGAGTTAGTGTTAGTGTTGGTTGGTTGGTTGGTTTGTAGGACCTTAGTTTTATTGCAAGTCAGTGGCCGGCCATTATCTTGCACTGTATTACCATCACAGCAGGGGTAGCCTCTATTATATATTATACACCAATCTTATCTAGAGACAGTCTCGGAGTAACAACGACATAGCGACAACCTCCTTCCTTCCTTCCTATGAAACGTTGAATATTGTAGATACACAAAAGAACACGCCAGTAAATGGACCAAAATTTGATAGCAGTTAAAGAATTAGTTACATATCCCTTCAGCAGAAAGCACTCGTAATAGGGTGAAAACTAGTCCAATTTCTCACCGCTAGAAAGCACTGATATAACAGTGTAACCAATTTGGGGTGAATAAGGTAAAAAAAAATCTTCTTTTCGTCCTTTCTTTCAAGCTTACTTGTTGGTTGGTAAAGGAGATAAAGAAGGAAGAATAAATTAAGCAACAGTTGGAGAAACATTTACTCGGGTTCAATGGTACAAGTGGTAATGTCGAAAAACTATAATTATAACTCTACAAGTACACTTGTAATAAATGCCAACCTAAAAAACAATAACTGATTAAAAATTCGTATTTCATAGAAATCACTGCAAAAAAAAAAATCTTACATTTACAAAGAAAACTATCTACAATAGATATTATGTTGCTAATATAAAATCCATACAAAATATTTTACAAATACAAATTAAGTTAAATGAAAAACTTATCAGTCATCACATGCACAAAGTTATTCAAATTTCAAAGAAAAAGATTAATACTAGTGCAACACCAACAAAAACAATTACTCACTTTTTAACATATATATATATATACATATACATATAAGATCAAATTACCGCAGTTGTTTAAATTTAATCCTATACATGAATACTTTACAATTATATGTTAATTGATAGCAACATCATTAAAATTATAAAATCTATATTAAGGAAAATTAAATGACTGTAATAGTTCTACAGTTAATGTAAGTACTATACAAAATATTCATTTTTCTAGCTATTATAACTTTTATAGACAATATTTTTTGAAACGAATCACTGAAGCATTTTCTTTAAATGATTAAATTTTTAAAAATCATTAGTTAACTACACATAAACGACATTTTCTTCAAAAAACTAATATATAGTTTTATTTGTTATTTCAAATACTCCCCAGATGAAAAATCTATACAAAATCATTGGAGAAATCTTTATATATTTCTAAAATCTGTTTTTAAAATTTTTGAAAAATTAGTCACTATTAAATCACCCCTAAACGAATTTTTACCTGAATTAAATTTAAACAGTGCAATCTGTCATGTCAAACGCTCCTAAGATACTGACTTTGAACCGAATCTTTAAAGCCATGTCTAAAATATCTCAAGTTTATATTTAAAAAAAGTCATCAATAAACTACCCATAAACGATTTATTACCACGAAAACCAGTATATAGTGATATTCTTCATATTAAACATTCTACAGATACACTTTTTAAATGTAATTGTTTAAGCCTTTTCCAAAAATTTGTAATTCAAAAATACCACTTAATCTTGAGGGCTAGTTTGAACAAAATCCACCCAACCACTTTGGGTCCGTGGACAGGGAAAGACACAATCGTTTGATCCACTATTTGGGATTGGGTCCCCAAAAAACGAAAAGGTATATTATATCCGTGATCAATTTTTTTCACTATTACAATAATTTATCTTAATATTAGAAAGTAAAATGACTTTAGATAACACAAATATGCCTAAAAATGATTAAAAATGAGGCAAAAAATATATTACTTAAAATCTCAAAATTGTAAAAAGAATGAGCAAATCTTTATCTGAAAACTATCCATTTCTGTAGACCATGAACAGAATTTATGCACTTAAGAACATCATCTGTGATAAACAAAACAAAACAAAACATGGCATCGTGTTAAAAATCCGAGCCCTGTTTTCGAAACAATTTTCTAGAGCTGTTGAGATTACCATGTGTAGAAATTTTAACCAAAACACCTCTATTGGAGAAATAATGGATTTATTTCGGCCAAAAAATATATTAATTATTTTCATTAAAACTTAAAAAGTAAGGATTTTAACTTATTCTCCTTCTACCCCACCTTAAAGCATGTTTTAGGGGTTAATTAAATTTGTAAGCTATATTCTTATGTTATTATTATTATTATTATTATTATTAGCACCACGTCTTACTACCCGTTCGGGTTATACGCACTTACGCTAATGTGCAATGATAGGGTGTATGTGAGATGAAATGAAGGACCTACAGTTTAACGTGGAATCCGAACCACGGTGGAGACCTGGCATTCCCCACATTCACAAGATGTCTTGTCAGAGGTGAAGGAAGGGTTTGGTAATCAGAATATTCTTATGTTATTCCTGAAATAAGAAACTCATTTTTTAGTATAAAAACGAGAAAAAAAACAAACCATAATCTGTTACACAACACATAAATATATATTTTATTTGGGAACAACCCAGTTACGGGAAATCCAAACAATTTTTTAAAAAACATCTAAAGAGACTTGTTCGGTTCTTATCCAAAACCGATAATTGTTCCAGCACTATTGTAGTGTTGTATTGGCATGCGCTTGCGCACTGTCCTCTCTCTCTTTCTCTCTTTGTCTCTCCTTCTTTAACTCTCCTGAAGGTTGTGATGAGCTCGACTTCTGTGTGTGTGAACATTCATTAACCTCGCCTGTCTCGTTATACTTTGATTAATTTTTCAATTCTTTGATGGGGACCCCCCGAATGATTAATTAGACAACGACTGTACCACCCTGGACAGGGGTGAGAAATGTTTGTTTTTTGTTTATTAAAATCAAATTTAAGGGCAAGAAATTCATTTCTTAAAATTTATGATTTTAACAGTTTAAAAAAATACCAATGAATTTCCCAGGCCGGATTGGATTTATAAACTGACCCAGGGTTGCCTAGAGAGGGGGTACCAGAAATATGGGATGGAGCAGTTGACCCTTGCCCCCCACCCCCTCACGTCGTTGGGGGACACCTCGACCACCAAAATACCTTTATTTAACTTTCAAAAGTATCGCCGCAATCACAAAACTTATGAGTTGGATGCAATATTTTCTAATATTACGTATTTTTAAAGATTTTATGATAATTCCGTAAGCATTTAAAAGATGGCGTGATAATAGAATAAACCTGTTATATTTGTCTAATGTACACCTCTTTTACCCTGAAAGGTGGAAATTGGTCCACTATGGTACGGCTTAAAATATAGGCCCATGGTGTAATCTTTCAAAGCAATACTTCTATCTTCCAAGGTACCTAGTTTGAATAGTATATAGTCCTATTAATACAAGTTTAATGGCATGTGTATATAGGCATGTTCATCTGTCCAAAGAGATATAAAGCTGAAATTTGGCGAAATTTTAGAGGAACCACACAATAAGCGCAAGAGTTTTTCAAACTTAAAAACTATTTAGAATAAATATAATTAAACCCACTTTGGTGGACACATGGTCTAATGCGCTACTCTCGTGTTAATCTAGACTGCTGATGACTGGGAGATTGAGATTTGAATCATGGTTGGGTGTCCTGAGGGTGGTTTAAAAAAATGTATTTTTACTCTCCATTCACGTAGATGCGGGTACATTTCCTCTAAACATAACCTTCTTAAACCTCAAAACTTTTATAATATTTAATACATAAGATTAAAGCCCAAACGGGTTGTAAGACATGGTGCTATAAATATTTAATCATACATAATAACTAAAGGCTTTATTCATTTTATCATTTTAATTCGTCGAAATTTTGTTTGCATTTACAAAGCAAAAAAAATGGTACAGAACTCCACACGGACTTTCTCGCTCTATATTTTAAAAATTGAGATATTTACACAAAACTCGTAATATATGTGAAACAAAATAACACATTGACAAACCCGATGATAAATTGCGCTATACTTACGTAAAACAGTTTTTGAGTCCTGGTTTTAAATTTTATAGTTTTATTCTTAAAGACATAAGGTCCTCATTTGTATGTTTGAAACAATAAAAAATATCGATATTGGGCCCATAAGGGTCAACACTTCGTATTAAAATTTCGACTTCCATTTAAAATTTTAACATTCAAAAGTTTTTCAAAATTTTTATTAGGTGTTTATTATCTTCAGGTCATCGCATTGCTATTAAATTTCTTATTTATAAATTTTGACCAATAAAAAATGTATTTATTGACTTGAGTTTAAAATGAAGGAGATAGGTAAGTGCTGTACAAACATTTCTCCTAATAGGTTAAAGGGAAAATAACACAAACTTTTTTGAGAGACTTTGTATTTTATCATTCTATGGCATTGGAGAATTATTGCTTTAAGACTTAAGGAGTATCTCTTTACAACTAAATCTCACAAAATTGTATTAATATATTGCCAATATTTAAGAAACGGTTGATTTTATAAAGATATATTTCAAATAAAAGTTTTGTTTTTTTAATAGTGCTACAGTGTTGCGGTAAGCTAGAAGTTATTTAGTACCTCAAATAGTTGCCGAGATACGGAAATTTCCACGTCTGTTAAGTATCCTCAAAGTATATTTATATTCAATGTTAGAACCCGTAGTTTTTAAACCATGCCTTTGGAACTTTTACAAACTAGTTTTAACAGCATCGTGGTGTAACATCGCTTCTCCCATTTGATAGAAGAAGAATGAATACATTTACATACATATTTAAAGAATGAAGGGAAGGCACAAGCATAATATAGATATACTAGTTTAACAAATCAGTTTATTTAAATTTAAACAAGTATACATATATATATTTTTATGAGATATTACACAGACAGTCCTTTTTTATTAAGATAATTTAAATCAGTTACTTTTAACATATGAGTTTTTTAATTAGAAACTAGTCGATTGAAAACGTCTAGGTTGCAATTAACACCAGTGAGGTAGAATCTATATTACTAATGGGAGTAACTCTTTTAAATAGAACTAACTCACATTTCATTACAAAGATGCGTATGCCTCAACATAAAGGCAATTTAAATAGGAAGAAAATATTAATTTAAGGTTAAGCAACAATACATAGCAACTATCAAACCTAGTGTTTACTAGACTTAGACCTGAAAATAATTTACGTGAATAGTAGTTAACAATACCAAATTCTAGAAAGTCTTATTTTAAAGAGTTATAACGATGGCAGTTAAATGATCTAGCTAGCATGAGTTAACCTTATAGTGGATTACTAGATACAAATAACACGCTCCTAAAAGAGGAATTACAAGTTTACAAATAGTTAATGGCAAGCTACCAGGAGTCTATTAAGATACTGTGGCCGGTATATTCCTAATTAATACTTCCTGGCCATTCAATAGTATATTTAACATTTTGCACAAGTCTGGACATACTTTATCTAGTGCAAGCAGTTAAACATTAAGTAATACAAATGGTGCCTGAAGGGGGCCGGACAAAATAAATCATACCCCGCGGGCCACTACTCTAGAATAGTAGCAGACCCACAGGTTGATAACCGTAGATAGGTGCATCATTAAAAATACTAGAGACTGGTTTCAGTCAGAGACTCAACTAGGTCGTGGAACATAGCGATGGATAACCTGATTTCCACCATAATATGATCCTAAGCTTTAAGTTAGCTGGAGTATGGGTATACAGTATAGGGCGTCTGGGTATTGCCCAGATATTTACGACTATGTCAGATGGACATAGGAAAATAGAACAAGATGTATAACATTCTAAACTATAGCTTATTGCCACAGAAAAACAAGTCAGAAATTCTGACATACAAAATTATGTCAAATGGACATAGAAACAAAGATTTTGAACTCTATTATTCAAAACTAGGCCTTATAGACATAGAAAAACCAGTCAGAATCACTGATATACAAAAATATGTCCTCTGGACATAAGAACAAAGAGTAAGAACTATATAAATCAATACTATGCCTGATGGGCATAGAAAAACCAGTCAGAAAACCTGACATACTAAACTATGTCATATGAACATAGAAACAAAGATTTGGAACTCTATTATTCAAAACTAAGCCTTATGGACATAAAAAAACAAGTCAGAAACACTGACATACTAAACTATGTCATATGGACATAGAAACAAAGAGTAACAAATCTATCAACGATTACTGATACAAATACTCATAGTGACAGACGTAGATACATCTGCGGTGAGGAGGAGGGACCGACGCCTCATATCTCGTGATCACCAGTAACCTAGTTCGTGGATCCTTGCTTGACGTCCAGGCTACTCCTCCGACGAATCGTTATAATTGAATACAAAATGTGAAGCGAGGGGTGGCTGTTTTATATGAAAAAAGGACTGACGTCTTCGGGAAGGACGTCCACCAGGACAAAGGGGTGGGGGGTGAGTTTGCAGAATTGCTCATAAAGACCACTAGAGCTAGGAGACGGCGCTGAGCGAAACACAGATAAGCAACTCTGTCATTTCATCGAATTGGAGCCAGCGAGTAAGATGTCACTTTGTTAAACCGCCAGGAACAGTCAGTTGGGGCACTCACTTTCCTCTAGTTCGGGCGTTTCCAGCAACATTATTTCACCGTGAGTTAATATCTGCCATAAATTATTATAATTTATTAGTTCTTGTATGTATCGTGTTGATCATATGCGAGTATATGATATTTTGAGTGTACGTGTTAATACGTTGCTTAACACGTTACAGTGGTGTGTAATGTTACCAGGATAAACATTGTTTGTTTAAACCGCAACTGAGGTTACTGAGGGATGAAAACAATTTACTTTTACAGTTCAAGCTAACTCTTCTTACCCCCGAATTACTCCAAGACACATCACTCAATTATAGCTAAGATATCTCATCAAAAATCAATCATTGACCCCTTGAATTATAATTTGATATTTTAGGGTATCTGTAACGGTGGCCTGATGTTGCGAGTAAGTACATTTTCTTTAAATTAAACCTTACTCATTCTTACCTCATTAGTGTAATTAAATGATCTCTAATGGGTGGTAAGACGCACTATACAAAAAAATAACCTAGAACAAAAACCCAATTCACAAGATTATTATTTTATTACTCTGATCGAAGAGTTACTAACTGAACGGTTTGATGGGAAAAGATTGAAACTTCAATTATAGCACAAATTGAATTTGTGCCAACATATGTTGAACAATCACGAAAACTTTATAAAGTGCTTTAAATTATGGTTAAAAGAAGTCTCTGACATATTTAAAATAATAAAAAATATTTTTTCCTGGGGTCCTTATGGAGTATTAGATACCAAAGTCGTTAGCATGGAATGTGTGTGTAGTTTGATTTTTCCCATTTTTTTTCTCTACACCCTTCTTTTATAAACATATTCACTGCCCTGAGAATTAAACCTAGGTATAAATCAATTCTATATAAAGATACTCTACTAGCTGAACTACTGAGTTGAGTATCAACCAATCATTACATTTACAATTAATGGGAATAATTAATTTAAAAATGTTAATATTTTATATTAAGAAGGTTTTTGTCATATCCAGAAAGTTATCCACCCCTGTTTTAAAACAAGAGAAACTTCCACCACGTAGACAAAACGTGTATACCAATCTTTTGTACAACATCTCATATTTATTTTTCTACGGGGTTAGTTTTTATTTGGGTCCGTCAATAAAAGGATGTAGTTGTTTTGTGTTGTATACATTATAATACCAATTTCAGCTTTTATTTTAAAATCTATTGTGCCACTGTTCAATCTTATTGCTGAACAGTCTGAAATTCCCTTGTTATAAAATTATTATTTACTCTAGAAGTTGGTGTAGTTCATCACACGACCTATATAAACACTTAACCTAATACAGTATATTTAATTATTTTTTTAGCTACGTCTTCATAACCCCGTTAGAGATATACACTAATTACACTAATAAAATAACGATGTGGAGGGTTGTATTTAATAGTAAATATACACGATATCAATGAATATAAGTATAATTGAATTATATATTGATAAAATGTAAGAAACAAATGTCGAAGAATTGAAATAAGAGATTTTATAACTACAGAACAACTCATCCTTCAAGGTTTGCCAATCATATAACAATTTCTGGAAAAGTAGACGACACAAAATTTATTTTGCTGATTATCCTAGTGATGAAGATTAAATAATATTATAAGATCAAATTTCTATGCGAATAATAACTTTTTATAGTGAAAATTGTGGTGATGGAATTAAGATCTCGGCTCTTAGATGCTAATCCAAGATACTTTTTAAGAGCTGCAGTGTCAACATTTTGATCCGGACTTTTAAAAGATAATGAATAAGTTAAATGTAGTTCCAACCATTACATTACAATCATATATTGACATATAATTTTCTTAATGTATCGTTAAATAATATATATATATATATATATTCTAAGATGTGACTTAATGAATTGTCAAAATAAGTTATTTTTATTAACCTACCTGTATGTAAAAATATGCACCCGTGTAAAAGTTCAGAAATTCGCATGCGCCCTTGGTATCATAAATATTGGTGATCTCTACTTTATATTTCGATAAACATGAACATTCTTCTCTAAATACCTGCTTAGGAAGTAATAGCCTGATCCCACATACTCGTAGATCTGTTCATCTTAATTGTAGTTTGTAATCCTAAATGGGCGATTTTCCTACCCCAACACCAAAAGTAAAGAATGTACAAATTTAATTTGGCAACCACATTTCCTTGTATTTCTGATAGATGTGTGGTGATATGTAATAGTTTTAAATATCGATGAAATGGCGGAATATCTATAATATAGAAATACTTTCTAAAAAAACTCCTAAAAAAAAATTAAATTATGGAAATTTGAGTATAATATTCAGAATGACAAAAACAAAGAACTATAAAAAGAAATTCTGCAACCATGAGCTCATGATTATAATTTGAGTGAGAATAACCATTTTCTGGCATATACAGCCCCCTCATACCCTAGACACAAACACACAAAAAAACATGTAATCAAAATCTAGGTTCTGGTAATGAGTTAGTATTACATTATTATTATTATTATTATTATTATTATTATTATTATTATTAGCACCGCGTCTTACTACCCGTTCGGATTATACGAACTTACGCTAATGTGTAATGGTAGGGTGATTATGAGATGAAATGAAGGACCTACAGTTTAACGTGGAATCCGAACCACGGTGGAGGCCTGGTATTCCTCACATTCACAAGATGTCTTGTCAGAAGTGAAGGAAGGGTTTGGTAATCAGATAAATCTGTGTCGGGACCGAGGATTGAATCCCGGCCGCCAGCATAGAAGTCTGACACCTTACCCTTAGACCGCCAGGTCACCGTTAGTATTATAACACATTCACTTTCAATTTGTGAATACTTTTGAAAGTAAGCCTTGCTAACCTGTTTGACAACATCGAAGTTCTGTAAAGCAGATGGAGGACATATTGTGCGAATATGTGCCAAATATAAACTTTGACAAATATTGTGGCTTTTACATAATTATATCAGATAAGCTCGCTCCTTTTTTCTTAAGCCAAGTAACAGGTGAAATGCAAATTTAACATATGCACCAATAAAATATACATAGCTTCGGTTTGGAAAAAAACTTTCACTTTTGATAGAGATTATAAATGAATTGGACAGGCTTGTATAGAGTAAATATTTATTTGAAGCATACAGCTGCACACTAATTAAATTTTAATTCCGATAATCTATGTGACGAAGATGTTGCATCTGCTTGACATTATACTTTATTAGTTTAAGAAAGTATGGTTAGTTGATCATTTGGAAAGTGAAATTAATTATTGAACGCATATATTCCCATTCTCACTATTTTTTTAAGGGTAAATAAAAATTTATTTTGATTATTGAAATACCTATATATTTTTTTGTTTTTCAATTTTTATAAAATTAATAATAATAACAATAATAATACCTAGCACCGTGTCTTACTATCCGTTCGGGCTATACGTTTAAGTACTAACTATGCTAATGGTGTAGGAATTGAGAAGGGGGAATATAGAGGAGGTTAACCCACATTTGCATGGAATGAAAGTTGAAAACTATTTAGAAAAATCCCTACCCCCACACCCCCAGAATTCACCCGATAGAGAAACGAACCTCTATCTTTCCATCCTTGGCAGTATAGCTCAATACGAAACTAGCGCGTTAGCTAACTACGCCACCAAGGCTGGTACAATTAATAAAGAATTCAGGCTATTTTTTCTATAAACATTTAAGATATGTTACGTGAGCTAATTTCTTAAATTAAAATTAGGTTACCATATAAGTATGCGGGTGTGTATGTTTGAATCCAAACAACATTTTAAGAACTGATAAACAGTTTGATCAAATTAAACTTAAAAAAGAAAAAGAAAAATCAATACCTTTTTTAATAATTGTAAATTGTGAATAGTGAATTTAAAGAAATATAAAGGAAATGCGGATAATATGGAATACCATTTACTTTTTCATTAATATCAAAGCATATTTTCACATTTTGTCATTGAGTTCCATATTAACCTTATAATTAATGTTTTTAACTATTTTTCGTACTAAAAGCAAATTTAATATCTTTTAATGTCCTGTAGGAGCACTTAAAAGAGATGTGAAACAAATGAGGACAATATGGAATACTACACATTTTTATAAGAAATTAATCATATTTAAAACTAACAAATGTTTCATAATAAAATGTAAAAAAGCATGCAAATATTATGTGAAAAATAATTGAATAGTAATAATAACCAATCATTGAAAAAGTACTTTATAATAAAAATAACTAAATAATTAATCAGTATTGATAATGAATTATTAAAATATAATAGACTCGAATATTGTATTAGGTTACATTGTTCTCTTAATAGGTTTCTTAGGCGTTAGGAAAAATGTTTAAGCTTACATTGACAAAATAAATAATTTTAAAAATACTTGAAAAATGTGCGGGCATTATAGAATAGTAGTATTCCTTATTGCCCGACTCGCCATTTTAGAATAGTAGTATTCCTTATTGCCCGACTCGCCATTTTAGAAAACAATATTCTTTATTAGGTTATAATAAGATTACAGTAAAGTTATATTCAATTCAAGCATTAGTGAGCCTTAACCTAATGATTTAATTAGGATGAATATATAGAGTAGAGTAAAGAAATATATCACGATAAGCACCAGCCTGTAAAAGTTTTTGTGACAGCCGAAACAAACATTTGTCTCTCACTAAACCATCAGTTGATCTCTCGAAGTGAGGGCGTCACTATCTGTTCTGATTTTTTTCTGTATTAATTTAACGATAATAATATTTAGCACCGCGTCTTACTACCTGTTCGGGTTATACGCTTTAAGTACTAATTATTCTAATGGATTAGGAATTGGGAAGGTTGAATTAGAGGAAGTGAACCCGCATTTGCGTGGAGGGAGAGTGGAAAAACATTTAGGAAAAACCACCCCCAGTTCACCCGACCGAGATTCGAACCTCGATCTCCCCGTCCTCAGCAGTCGAGCTGATCACGACAAGCTCGTTAGCCAACTACGCCACTGAGGCGGGTAATTTAACGATAGATTGCGACACTTAATATATAAGAAACAATGGTATTCCGTATTGCCCGACTATTCCTTAGTACCTTCATTTCCTCTACCTACCCAAACCATAACATTTCTCAAACGAACACAGAGCTCTTAATTTTATTTTAAGCTTCTAATCTGGCTTAAAGGGACGAATAATTATTTTAAAGATTCTGGTTTGAATCCCTGTTGAGAACAGATATTAATCTTTTTCGTAATTCCAGGCAGACCAGTTTAGTCAAACAAAGTTTAAGTTCGTAATAAGATCTATGACGAGAGTTAAATATGTTTTAAGATGGAAATTAAACAATAAAATGAATCGGTCCTGCCATAGGACATAATAAAAAAAATACTGGTATTTTTTTCAAAAAAAAAGGGTTGTAGATATAGCTATTTAGGAATCTTCTAGCACGTGGTACATCTGTTTAAAGCCCCGGTGCCAAGAAAATAATCACACGAATGAAGCACGAAACTACGGGAACAGAACTTCAGTGGCCGCGTGGTCTCGCAGTAGACTTAACGTCTGCCAATGATGGGCAGATCGAAATTCAAATATAGGTCGGCTGTATTGAGGTTTTTTCAAAAAATGGTTTTCTGCTCCCCCTTCTCGCAAATTCGGGTACACTTTATCCAACTCTAGCTTTACTAATCCCTAAAACCATTAGTCTAATTAGTACATAAGCGTATAACCCTACCGGGTAGTAAGACGCTGTGCTAAAAACAAGTTCTAAGTGATAAATAGGTATATATATATATATATATATATATATACCTNAGAGTAATTTATATATATATATATATACCTGAAGGTATTTTCAAATACCTTCCAGGGTTCTTTTACGTGTCCACAATCGAAATGGGACCAACGGTTTTACTTCCATATCTGAAGGAAGTTGTGCAACGGATTTTTATCCCTCCAGGAAAAACTGTTAACCTCAGCTGGGTTTGAACCCACAAATATCGAATCCTGGTGAGAGCACGCTAACTCAAGACCACCGAAGTAGACATATATTATAATATATTTAACTATCCGTATGCCCAAAGATATATTCACGTGCCACTGGGGGTCCGCGTGGTCTGAGGTTGATAAACCCTTTTTTAAATTATGTTCTATGTTCTATAAAGGCGGTCTTGGAATAGCCAGAACAGATAGCAAGACGTGGAACTAAAATAAAAATACATGTTTCATAGAAATATATTTTATAATACTTATGATAAATTACTCTAAAATTATTGTGAAAGAAAATTGTATTACAAATTGTTCATTGCTTCTCTCTTCGATACAACTTTCTCAGATAAACCGGAATGTAACGTTTGAGTAACATATAATTTTACATTTTCAATTTTGATGTAGCAATAAACATAGAAGATTTTTTTTTTTTTTGAAACTCTTGAAACCAGATTTAGTTAACGGAAAACAAGAACATTTCTCATTTTTATCACACTAGCCAAGAACCAAAAATTTTAGAGAAGTAAAAACGGTTAATTTGTTGGGTGTTTTCAAACGGCTACTTTGAGACTTACTGATAAAAATAAAAGTTCAAGACGTGTAATTTACTTTCTTTTCCCCATCGTTCAAAGTTGCATATATATGGTGTAGTAAAACGTCAAATAAGTCGTCAGAGCTTACTGGCGATAATTGAGAACACAGAATGGACGATAAGAATTTAGGGTCGTTTTTCCTACAGTACTAAACCCATCGCTGATAATGATGATAGCAAGTTGAAGAAGAGAAAAACCTCTGCTACTTAAATAGTGAACAGTGGGGCTTGATGTCAGATATAGACCTCTCACTTTGAAGTATCCATTAATTGTTCTGCTTTGTTGATTTAAGGTTGGTACAGATTTCCTTTTTTTCTATTTGACTTGCGTCTACCAAGAAGATGAACATATCATTATGTGAATATTTTATTCTTCTGCATTTCAAATTTGTATATTATAATGTACTGTGATATTTCATTAAAATTACAAAAAAAAAACTGATGTCTTGTGGACCACATTATATCCTGCCCAGGAACCAAGTGGTCCAAGGAACACACTTTGAGAAAGAATTTCTTAGACAATTAGGCCACTGAAGCGGCTTTTCGCTGAGCTATATGGTCAAATAACATTGCGTTGAATAATTATTTCCTGATATATGCCTATATGTATATATACCATAATATATAGACCATATATACCATATATATATGGTACATATATACCATATATGGTATAGATATCATATATATACCATATGTATATATATACCTGGGAAGTTTTCTGACAAAGGATGACTATTGTATCAAAGAAAAATAGGTCGAGATTTGCCAAATCCAAGAAGAGGTTACTGCTGACCAGCAAGCCGAGTTTGGAACCAAGGAAGAAACTGATGAAATGCTACATTTGGATCAGTGACTTGGGCTCTTAGCAAGATGGAAAAGAAATACTTGTAGAGCTTTGAATTGTGGTGCTGGAGAATAATTGAGAAGATCGGGTGGACAGACAAACAGGATGACAATTGAAGTCCTAATTAGAGTGGGTGGGAATAGATCTGTTTTGGATGCGAGTCTTCAGCACAAAGCAAACTGGATCAGACACATCCTTATGAGGAACTGTCTTCTGCACGACGTCATAGAAGGGAAGGTTGAGGGAGAGAGGAGCTTCGGATGGAGGAGGATTCAAATTCTGGTAGCTGAAGGAGGAGGCAGTGGAAGCGCATTGGTGGTCTAAGCTCATTGAAAAATAGGAATGGACCCGTCGTAGGACAGAACACCTGATAAAAATAATTGTATATATTTTCGCTCAACGTTGGGAATAAGGTTGTATTTAGAAAAAGTATACTTGCATTTACCTTTGATAAGAGGGGGGAAACCATTATAGAAAAAAACACCCTAAGTAAACCCACCCGTAAAGTCCGTTCACCTCAGGAATTGATTTTGAAAGGCTTTTTTCCCTACCAATTATCCATTATATAGTAGGATATTAGTTGGAAAAAAGACCTTTCAGAGATTAATTCCTGCCGTGAATGGAGTACAATTCAAATACCTATCTCCTTATCTTCGGCAGTCTAGTCTACTGTGAGAGTGACGTTTGGAAAATGCGGGTATGGAAGTGGGATTGATATTATACATTTTTAAATTAAAGAAACCTGTGAAAGTTGATCAGCTATAGATCCAATCGCCCAACCAGTCATAAACTAGACATCTTTATTTTTATGAATGCTCTTCGCCACTTAAAAAGTCTTCGTACTGACCGGCTTTGCCCTTCATAGGTTAGCCAACAAGATACTCTTAGTGGTGACTTTTTATGTGTTTAGACTCTGATGATGTCTTTATTCGTTTGAAATACGTTCCAAGCCAAAAGGTGAAAAGGAAAAGAAAAACAAGA
>CABFOW010000046.1:563674-574562 GCA_902141385.1 Timema californicum
CTGACAAGACATCTTGTGAATGTGGGGAATGCCAGGCCTCCACCGTAGCTCGGATTCCTAGTTAAACTATAGGTCCTCCATTTCATCTCACAATAACCCTACCATTACACATTAGCGTAAGTGCATATAGCTCGAACGGGTAGTAAGACGTGGTGCTAATAATAATAATAATAATAATAATAATAATAATAATAATAATAATTAATTGAGAGGTCTGACATTGAATCCCGGTTAAGTGTAGTGAGGGTGTTTTTTTTTCTCTTCTTTTCTTCTAAATGGTGTCCTTTAACTCCACGCATATTTGGGTATATTTCTTTTAAGTCATACCTTTCTCATCCTTATCACACTAGTGTAATTAAATTTGTTTAGCTCTTATGGGTAATAAGACACTATGGAAAGCTTCCCAGAAGGGCAAACACTGGAATAACATATTATTAATTCGCCCTTATTATCAATTTGTATTAGATTATTTTTCTTCACAAAAAAGAGGAAATTTCAAAAAATATTTAAAATATTACATTTCCAAAATATAAACCAGGCGATTTCTCAATCTTTATTTGACAATTGTGATTGAGACGTTCATTATAAATGTACTGATATGTATTTCTTAAATTATTTTCCCACCTATACTACATAAAAATACGGGTACAACTCCTATATAAATATTACTACTCTTATTTATATTCTATTACATAAATATGCGTATAGCCACGGATGGGTAATTAATTATATTTGGGGCATGAAATTTATTAGATTTTTAGTGTGTTATGACGGTTTAAAATGTTATCTAGAATGTGTGTACTCGAGTTTAGCTCTAGATCATATATATGGTTTAAATAACCAGGTTATTATATCTGTTAGTTACAGATATAGCCGCATCTAAATATCATATTTTCTAAATTGAAAAGTGACACTTGCGTATCCAGGTGCCATTTTTCAATTTAAAGATCATGTAAAAGTAATTTTTTATCTTCTTATAGGTTTTTCATTCCACCCATACACTACAGTTCTTTGGTTAAGGGGAAGAGTGCTTTGCAATAGGCGTCATTGCCTTAGTCATAAATCGTTAAATTTAGACGCGCAAAGTGAAGGTTAACTACCATAAAAACGTTGCATAACTTTGTTCTGAATGAAAGACGCTAGCCAGTTTTATTTTAGAAAACTCTTAAAAAGTTAATTCAGTTTGTAAGTCACGTAACAATAAACCATTTAGTTAAATCTACTAAGAGTACTTCAGATATTGAAACTACTCTGCGAACTTTATTTTTAAATTTCTAAGTAATAGGAGTTAACCGATTGCTCTTTTCAGACAAACCCGCGAGCTGGCGTGTTCCATGATTTAGTTGTATTCCTTCTTTATATATGTATATAAAATGTGAACTTGACCGGGGTTGAACCCAGCTCTAGGGTCACACGTGCTTAACTGATACACCTAGGGCAACTTTACGAAAATTCAAACAAAATATGATAATACATAATACTCGTGTGTGTGCGGGGAGTTTGGTGGGGGGAGGTGAAAAGGGGAAATAACAACAACGGCTAGCTAGATAGCTTCATTTTCATAAAATAAGATAAAAATGAACACATTCCAAAGTTGTTTGGAACTTCTCCTTCTGGTCCGAGGCAACGAAATGGAATTAGTCGGTTGCAGCTTTTCGAACCGACGTTCCAGAATTTTCTCGAGTGATGGTATTCAACTAAGTACTTACCACCTGAGGCTGATATGGGAAGCGAACGGAACCTACTAACGACTGACCATGTCGCCTATTAACATTAAGACCAATAGTTTCTTCTTCTTTTTTTATTTTGTTTTTGTTTTGTATTTTTAGGAACTTATTTGTACAGAGACCGAGAGAAATAATTAACAAAACGAATATCAAATCTTTTTTGTTTCACTTCGATGGCACAGCTGGAACATGGCATGTGTTTTTCTAAAAAAAAACACTGGTGGGAGGGGGTCATTTCTTAAAGGACTGAGATGGATTCTATTAGGAATCAAATTATTGTTTTTTGTTCGTTATTATTTAATGGTTTATCTTCACCAGTAGACACTTATACTAAACGTCCATCACAAAATCTCTGAGTTTGATGGTGATGGGGTGTCTGGGTTTAGATCCCGTCCAGATTTAAGTTAAAAAAATATTTACTAATGAATCTTCAATTAAATACTGGTATATTCACAAGAATGTATATTAAATCATGTAAAATATATTACATAACCTTTACATAAATATTCATAATAAATAGTATTCATTATTATTTGTTTTATTTATTTTTTATTTGAGGTATTTAAAATGCACTTTCTAACAGAATGGTTAAATAAACATATGGGAAATTTTATAGGCGATAGCAAGAGGGACAATCAATTTTGCCTGGAAAGGTATTTTCACAAACCCTCCAGGGTTAATCTACTTGGCACAATCGACATGGAACCGATGGTTTTACCTCCTCTCCGAAGTGTTTGAACCCACGAACACACACCGGGTCTTGAGGTGAGTCCTTTACTCCAAGACTACCGAGGTCAACTTTAGTATTATTAAATATCCTCTCAGACAGATTTTAGATCAACATTTCATAAATTATAATTCCAAAGATTTTTCAATTTCCGAACTGTCACTGGGAGTGTTTATGAGTTTAAGCTAAATTTAGTATTAAAGAGAAAATATCATTCTTGCCTAAAAAATAAGTTTGGTTCAGAAGAAAACCATTATTTTAGAGATAATTTAATTACTTTTTAATGATTTCATATTCAAACATCTAATTTGATGGCTTTCTCATGACTTTTAAGACTCGTACACGCCCTGTGTGATCCAATCTACATTTTACTCTCTCTAACGAATTAGTGTAATTAAATCACGATATCCCATTCAGATGCCAATCCATAGTGCACATTAAATGAATACATTAAACGTATAATTTAAGGTATAGAAATGAGGAGGGTAAATATAATACACGTAGCCGAATTCTCGTGGAAATAGGATGGTAGACAAACAGTGATAACTCACAGATTACTAGGACAAGGATGAAGCATGTAGTGGCCTAGTCCTAATCACAAAACCTAAATTTAGAATCTTCCCAAATTTCGTTGCACAACAAGTCAATTTGGGATAAGAAATTAAACCAGCTCATTTAAGGCCGTATTTAAAACCAAACATTTAGATTCCCTTTAGTTTTTGTCAAAGTTTAGTTGTTTATTTAAAACTAGCTATCTTGCATGGCGTTTCCTGTGACCCGTGGTGGTATAAGAATTATATAAGCCCCCTTCCCCCCTCCCCTTTAAACACAAAAATGGTTTAGAATTACGGTCGATTTCAGACACCTTTTTTTTCCAAGGAGGATGCGGCATATTTTTTATCAGAGTTATATCTGAAACGTAATTCTAAACCAAATTAACAATATTTTATTTAAAAATTTGTTAAACATATCCTAATTAAAAATTTAAAAATTTAAAAATTCGGCTTCGAGGTGCATTTGGACCCACTTCTGGCCACCTATGTTAAAAATGTCAGATCTCTGCGTGCCGTAGATTTGGCTTCGCATCACAAACAAACAAACACACACACACACAGATAAACACTTACTTTTATAACTATAATTTATTTGTTTGAATTGGAACAAATCAACACTCATATCTTAAAACATTAAAAGAAAATCACTAATGTTTTTTTATAAACACAGTTAATTTATCAAGACGATTTTTTAGTAACAACTAAATAGTAATAACATCAAAAACTATTATTTTATATGCAGTTTTTAATTTGATATTTATTAGTGACAAACTATAAAAACAATTGTCACAATAAATAACAGGATATTCGAAAACAAATTATTAATCTACATCTTGAAGCCGGACAACTGCAATGTTTTAAGTTAGGTTGATTTATAAAACATCTGCTCTGTAATACAATAATATGATCTAAGACACTCATATTAACATAATGATTAAAATAAATGATGCGTATATCCAATTTTTTATTTCCCTTTTATAAAATACAAGCTTTTAAAACTGCGAAAATATTAATCCAAGTAGTGTTTTTCAACTAGCATTATTTCTTGCAGTGTTGGCAGCACGTAGGATGTAGGCCAACCTGAGGGTATGTTTTTAAATGTAGCAAAAAAAATTTTGACACTGTTTCTTACAACACTTTCAGGCTATACGTGTATGTACTAATTACGCTAATTGTTTTAGGGATTAAGAAGGTTATATCTTAGATGATATGTATCCGCATTTGAGTTAAGGGAGAGTGAAAAGAGTTTCGCAAAAAACCACCATCAGCACACCCGACTGAGATTTGAACCTATATCTCCCAGTCATCGGCAGTCTAGTTTTTTGAGATAGTAGCGCGTTAGACCATGTGGTCACAGAAACGAGTGATGAGTTATTAAAAATAATATATATAGAATATATAATTAAATAAAAAAATTCCCCCAGATAATCCCCCACATCCCCGTTTTCTCGTCCAATAAAGCTGTGTGGGTTGCAAAAGTTTCTTCGTTCTGAAAACTAGGTCGTGGTTTTAAAAGATTCAGAAAAAAATGCTATCGAATATATTTTGATAAACTGTTTTTTAATATATCAAAAGCATGATACGTAATATTATATCACCCATTCTTAATGCATCAATTTAAATACGGACAAGAATCATATAAGTGAAATTTTATATAGCCATACATGATATTCCTACCCTACTAAATCAAGATAGTTCCTTCACACTTTCTTGTTTTGACAACATATACTCATCACACTTTTTTACCGACAAGAAACATATCATTTTTTTTATCCCTAATCACTATCATAAAGACCATTCTACCAAATACAGAATAGATGTCTCATTGTATCTTTCATCTAACTTGTTTACATTGTACATTGCTAATTAAAGTAATATATTCGTATCGTTATAAAAAAAGAGATGTATTTTAACATAATAATGCTGATAAATAGCGTGAATTTATAATCTCCTACTATACCACGAGAATGTAAATTGACCTAGTAAAAACAAATTTGGTTTTTTTTTTGTTTTTTCCTTCCACTTTGCATTTGCATTAATCTCTTACTTTTAGATGATAATCTGCATAATGTATATTATAGACCGGTGTCACATATTAGTGAGGCAATAAAGTATAATAGTGCTATGCTCTTGGGTTGTATAACAAATTACCAGGGACTGATGCAGCCGTCTTATAACGCGTCATTTAGTCTCATTCATAATTACACTTGTTTTTTATAATCACATGTTAACCTACTTTTTTACCTCGGTGGTCTGCTTGTGGACCACCTTTAACGAAGCAAGGACGTTACGCGCAAATGCAGGGGTATACAAACAAGTGGGTTGATATATTTTCTTTACTTTATAGTTTAGAGAAAGTATTGTAATGATAAACCTTTTTAGATTTCTAGATAATGATGGATATTGTAGTCTTAATATGCCTCCGAGCTACAAAAATTAAATTATGAAACACCGCAAATACTTTTCCTCTCTTTTTATCTTAAAATAGAGACATTTACAACAGAAAAATATTCCAAGATGTTTGAAACTAATTACTATACATTTTTGGAGAAATAATCCGCTAAAAACTGAATTAAATATGGTACACCGTTACAGAAACATTTAGAAAAGAGGAACATCTTTGTCCACCAGACAGCGTAACAAACAATATTCCTCTGTTTTTAAATAGCTCTCTACAATTTATATTTACTTATAGCTCAGAAACTATTGGTTTAACAAAAATGTCTAGTCGTGTTGAGCTCGACTGCTGAGGACGAGGAGATTGAGGTTCTAATCTCGGTCGGGTGAACTGGGGGTGGTTTTTCCTAAATTGTTTTCCACTCTCCCTCCACGTAAATGCGAGTTCACTTCCTCTAATTCAACCTTCCCAATTCCTAATCCATTAGCGTAATTAATACTTAAAGCGTATAGCCCGAACGGGTAGTAAGACGCGGTGCAAAATAATAATAAAAGTGTCTTTAGAGCGAAATAGTCTTATATTAATTAGTACTATATTTAAACATTGATACATTATTCCACATCTCGAATAATTAAGAATATATTATCAAAATTAGAAATTTATGTTTATGTAAAGTGTTCTCAAAGTAATTTTAATTGAAAAATGATAGTTCCAACTGATTTTTAATGTTAAACAATATCTGTGTATAAAAGTAATCAAAATTGTTAGGGCGGATTTTAAGAGAGTTCATTTTTCTCTTTTTTTCCCCCTTAGGTAAACTACCCTTAACTTTAGGATTAAATATCTATTTCCAAAAATTCTTTGGGGGTGAAACCTACAAAATATTAATATATATCTTGTTTTAGTCCGCTAGATGAAACTGCTTTTGAATCAAGGTCCAGAAACAGACAAACACAAACGGACGGCAATCACGAAAACCACTGTTTCTGTTTCAAGGGTTCATAAAACAATGATATTAATAAAAATATTGAGTTCAATTTTTTGACGATCACAATAATTCTTCCTCCGAGGTGTCGAGACAAGGTAAAAATAGGTCTTAAAATTCTTTCTACCCCCATATCTGTATGTCCGACCCCATATGTTTTCTCATGTCTGTCTGTGTGTCTATCCTCATATCTTTTTTCATTTATGTCTGTCCATCCTGATGTATTTTTTCATGTCTGTCCATCCTCATGGCTTTATATATGTACATCTGTCCTCATATCACTTCACTATAATATAAAGCCACATGGCTGACTCACTCACTGACATTAATGTTTACCCACTTCCAGATGAGCTAGAAACTTGAAATTTGGCAAACTTATAGATTCTAGCCAGTAACCTACGGTAAAATTCCAAAAAGTTAAAAAATTAACTTATAGCCCCCGAAAAAAATTCAAAATGTCGGAGCGACCTTAAAGTCGGTGCGGACCTTTCTTTGGAGGACTCTTGTGGCTAAACGGTAAGACCTATCAAAAAATGGATTGCACCATAGCTATATATATTTTGATTTTAGGTAAATTTTGCATATTTTCCACACATTTCTAAATTTTATGACACACTTATGGGACAGCTAGAATCATAAAACTGTACAAATAATCTCAACGTTCAAAACAACACCGGAGTTAAATTATCTTGCACTCACTGGAGGTTTGGGGACGGAGCCCACAACGAGGAGAGCGAAACTTTATATCTTCCCTCATGTCTTTGTATAAGTCCCTATGTCTGTCACGATGTGTGTGTGTGTGTCTCTCCATCCCCATGTATGTCTGTATTGAAGGCTACAGCCGAAAAAGTTTGACATAATCTCGTTCAAGCTCGAGACGTTATAAGAACATATCTTGAAATGAGATCATGATTTTAAATCCAGCTCTAAAATGTAAAGAGGTTTATAAACGCTAATTTTTAGAAAATTATAACCTATTGTCGAAAATGGCTTTAAAATTAATTCAGAAACTTATATATCTTAGAACTGTTAAACAAATTATTACTAGCACTACTAACATATTTTCTGGAAAAAAAAAATTTCAATTGATTTCTGATAACCGATTTTTTAATTTATCACTATAGCTCCGCTCCAGTAATTAAATATTTGATTGAATATTTGCTGTTGTGTTGAATAATAATTTGTTAATCAACAAGTTCAACGCTAGATTTTGTTGGGTTTTTTCCCACCACGTCTTACTATTCTTCAACACTATTCGCATTGAATTTCACTAATGGGAAAGACATGGCAAAAAACAATATATCCATTACTATCCCCAGGCAAGATTATACCATCGATACTCCAAGTCATCGACAAACTAGACTATTGTTTGCTTTACGTCCTATATTATGTGAGCACCATTTACTGATAAGAATAATACTATAAACTAGAGCTTTTGAAGTAATGAGAAAAAATTATCCTAAAATTATGTAAATATTTTTTATTAATAGCTAATTTTGCTTTAATAAAAGGCATTAACATAATTTAGTTTACGTCTAAGAAGCATAACATGCTATAAATAATATCAATTAATCGTTATAAATCTGTCTTAGCACTGCGTTTTATCAACCGTTAAGGTTATACGTTTATGTACTTATTACACTATTGGTCTTAAGATTTAGTAAGGTTATATATAGGAAATGTAACCACATTTGCGTGGAGTAAGGGTAGAAAACCATTTTAGAAAAAACCTCGGTTCACCCAACAAAGATTATAACCAAGATCTTCCAATCATCGGCAGTCTAATCAACTGAAAGATCAGCGCCTTAAACCGTGTGGACACCAAAGTGTGTCTTATACTTGTATATTAAAGTATATGAAGGGTGAAAGAGTGACAGTCACTTTACACACAATTTCCAGGATATATTTTATATGTCAAACCTTATAAGGATAGCAGAAAATGGTTTTTGAAAATAAAACTAATTTAAATATGAAAACAAAAACCTCTATAAACATAATCTAAAGTCCTTTAGAAAGGCCTCACCATTGCCTAACAGGTGAGCTAAAATTAACCACTCCCCCCTCTTTACCCTGTGCCCTCAATATGTAATTTTCTTCATTATATTAGTAATATTGTAATTTAATTTAATTTAATTTGGGGCAAGTTGAACCCATGCGATCACTACAGCACTTTCGAAAATACTTTTTAGTTAATTTTAGGTATTTTTTAATCTGTTACAATACTAAAAATTTCGCCAACGTAAATATAAATATATATATAATATTATATTATATTAATCGCGTAATTTGTGAATATTAAGTTTTTTTAAAGGGCGTACTATAAACACAATAAATAAGCTTTTAAGTTTAATATAGGTTACAAAAGTATTCGTTTGAATATTGTTATAGTAACATAATTTTTCTATACAAATTCATTTTTATTTTTTTCTACTTGGTGTAACTTAGTAAAACGGAATTTAAAACCAATCCAGTCTTTGTTTGGAAGGGAGGAGCTAGATAATAAATATATGAGCATATATTTACAGTCAAGTTTCTCATTTACAGAATGGTTTTTCACTCTCCCTCCACGCAAATGCGGGTTCACTTCCTTTAATTCAACCTTCCCAATTCCTAATCCATTAGCGTGATTAGTACTTAAAAAGCGTACAAGCCGAACGGGTAGTAAGACGCGGTGCTAATATTAATTAATCAAGTTTCTCATTTGAGTATATATTTTCAATTTTACTTTTTATATTACAAACAAGTGTGAACAATTTCATTTTTAAAAAAAGGTTTTACAATAATATAAAGTATATTTTTAATTAATTTTATACCTTTACTTTTTTTTTATATTTACAAGATGGCGGAAGAAAGGTACAATATTAGTTTAAGTTTAGAAAAATAAATAGATCTATTTAAATTTTAAACTAACTTAAGATCCGTTGACATTTATGTCAAACAAATGACATCACAAGGACACTTAACAACACCTCATTAACTGTAAAATTAAGATGTGAAGAATATTCCATATTTTTTTAAAACTGTACAGGTCTAAGTTTCTGTCATCTCTATGACGTGATGCATTCGTAAAGTCTCATTAGACACAACGACCGGCTTCGTCTATGATCCACCTTTGAAGAAAGCCTATAATACCATCAAGAAACTGTTTTATAACCCGGATGGTGTAGGCTGGCTAGTGGACTTTATGAATTCAAATACCTCTTTAGTGTGTATTAATAATGAGCTTTCGATAAGAATCTAACACGTTCTTAATGAGGTATTCCAGCACCCTTCCCATACCAGTTTTAACCTCAGGGGTTCGGTCTTTACTTTACGATCCAAAGGGAGCTTTGTTGAATCCAATTTTCTTCCCCTAATTATTAAATTTTAACACCTTAACTTGATTTAAAGAGGGCGTAAGTTAAGGTCCTTACTATTTTATTATCGTTTTTTAAAGAAGGAATGGGCTTAACAAGTAAAATACTGCTTTAGTAGCTACATTTAGTTTAGTTTTTATACACATAGTGATACAAACAGTCCTTAATATACATATCATGAGTATCGTAAAATTTAAACAAAAACCTTTTAAATAAAGATAATACCTTTGCAAGAACTGTTGAGGACACCATGTGAAGAAAATTATACTCTATTTTAATACTGGAGAATTATTTGATATATTTTGACCACAAAAAAATGCTTTGATATAAAAACTGCAAAAAATACTGCCCTTAACTCACGTTTCCTACACTCTCACCTTAATTATTATAGTGTTGGACGTAGTAACAAACTAACAAATAATATTAAAGGATCACCACTGTTATGAATCAAAAACTACTTTTTACAATAAGCTTTTACTGGTGTCAAAATTTTGATCAGCTGTATCTATAAGTAAGCCTACCCGCCTCGATGGTGTAGTTAGCTAACGCACTAGTTTCGTGTTGAGTTAGACTGCTGAGGGCGGAGAGATTGAGGTTCGAGTCTCAGTCGGGTGAACCGGAGGTAGTTTTTCCTAAAAATGTTCCACTTTACCTTCACACAAAGGTGGCTTCACTTCCTCTAAATTCAACCTTCTCATTTTCTAATTAATTAGCGTAAGCATTACTTAGGCGTTTAACCCAAACGGTTAGTAATACGCGGTGCTAAATAGTAATTATTCTTAAGTAAATGCACACCAGACTCGGGTACAGGTAAATGAGATGAAAAAAAAAAGTAGTACGACAGCTGACACACCAACACACACCCGACACTCAATTTAATATCAGCATGACGAGGAGTTGGCATCCGACACAAAAGAAAACACCCGCCACTGACTTGTGAATACTGGGAGAGTTGAACAGAGGGCGTGCAACAGCCAACAGACAAGCGCACACCCATCCCTGCACCGGTGAAGAGTCAAGAAGAGAGGGCGTGCGATGGATGGATGACACTAAGTGCAGACCCAACTCTGCCATGGCAAGGAGTCAAGAAGAGAGGGAGTGTGATAGATGGATGACATTAAGTGCACACCCAACTCTGCCA
>CABFOW010000047.1:0-118808 GCA_902141385.1 Timema californicum
TCAAGTCAGACCAGGTAATACATCACCTCTCGCATCGTGTCAGCCCACTCTGAGCCGACACCGACTCTAGCGCTCCAGTTTGCAGAGCCCGCCACCCAATGCGCACGCCACATATTTCCACAATTTGGGGAGCATAAATTCATATTTAAATTGAAAATTACTTAACTGGTTTTTTTAAATTTCTCTCGTGCTTCGTATTTTATATTGTAAAGACTATCCAAACTATCTTTAGAAAGTTTCTGTGAATTAGTTGTGAACTTGTCAGATCAGTAATTAAATATTTATTGGCTGATTTCTATTTACTGCAAGTTACTTCCTTAATTTAAGGCATAGTTTAATAATAACCATTATCATTAACATACATTTTTAGGGCATATTAGTTAATTTTTAGGTCATATATTGGTATTTTAAGAGATTATTTGCATGCATATTTCGCGATTCTTCTTAAGGTCATAAAAATTTGAGCCCTAATGAAAATAATAAAATCAGAATAAAAAAAACATGAAAACTTAATAAACCTTGCAAACAGTCCCTAGGTCAGATAGATACTATATTTCAAAATATATACTTTTACTTAAAAAAAACTCTTAAAATTAAGTATTTCAAGATACCTTACTTATTAGAAGTTGAAATGGTATGATTGATTGATACTTTATTTGATTTATAAAAAGAGAAGTTGTGGCTCGTGTATAGGCACTGCGGAACTGTAGCACCCTCTATTTCCACTTGATATTATCGATAACATTCAATATAATGAGTCCTTTTTTCTTTAATTCTCTTGTTATTTATGTAGTACAATATATATTCCTTAAAATTCATGCCAGTACTTCAGCAGCCATCCCCAAGTTTATGAAAAAGATACAAAAATCTTTGTATGGAACTGAGTGCCTCACAGTTCCAGCAACGTGGTGTTTGACTGTTGTGCGCAAACGCACATAGGATGGGGTGGGGAGGAAGGTGGTACTGCCATGTAGAGAGAGCATTGTTCCTCTCGCAGTGCTGGCTCTGGTGTGATGATGGAAGTAATTTTTATTTTACTCAGCGTGTGTTGTGCTTAAAAACCGTGTACTATATTCTTGAATGTGATAAAGTGTCGAAGAGTGTATAATTAGATTATTATTCTGCTTCCAGCTATTCTAGTTGATTTTTTTGTTCTTTTATTTAACAGAAAGACTAAATGCACTTGCATTACGTTCAATGGAGAAAATTGTCCTCAATTGTCATCAAGAGATCAAGTAGAAGATTATTGAACTTTTTGGGCAAATCAAAACAAGAAGAATACATTTAATTTTTAAATGAATAGATCAAGCTTAAACTGTACACAATTTAAGTTTAAGTAAGTAAAAAAGTTTGTTTTTTTGTTAAGATTTTATCACGTTCCTGAATAAATTTTCTTTTTATACTTTTTTTTTCTTTTCCTTTTACACAATTTTAAAACAAAGGCTGAACAATTTCTGGGGCAGTACCCCCACTAATTTTAGCTACGAGCCGCTACTGAAAAAGAGTTAAGTTGTTCGTACATATATAAACATCTTAGTATTGGCGTGGATCAAAATCAATTAGTTTTAAACATTTAGGGTAATACAAATTTTTATAGAAATTTATTAGGTGTCTTCATCCGGTCATAGAAAATAAATGAGAAGAAATTAATAAAAATCGATATGGGTCTTATTTTAACCCTTTTCGTTTCATATGAATAGTAGTATTTTTATTTTTATATATCTACCATATATAAAAATTACTAAGTAAAATTTTGAGTTTACAAACTTGAGATTTTTTGAAGGCAAAGTTTATATACTTTGTCAATCTTAAATAAGAACTTTTAATTGCATTTAACCATACAAAATTAATATTAAAATATACATTTTACAGAGATCATTAGTATTTTAATTTTTCATTTAGTTTTGAGATTGAGACATGTAATTACTTGTTTCATAATCCTTGGGTATTATTTCATTATCTCTGGTGTGTAATGTTGTTTTAATAAAATAGTGATATCTTTGATATCTCAGGGCCACGCGGCTATTTTAAAACGAAAATAAACCGTGATGCATGATTTTGCGCAACCACAAGTCGGAATTAAAAAATGTTTGTCTACAAATCTATGAATGTTTAAAGGTAAGCAGTCTGATTGTATGCCTATATATTATATTTTAACAGTTTAAGAAATGTTAAATACTTGAAATTATAGTTCTTACACACTATTTTATGTAATTAAATTTTCTATTATGAAAGTTTCCAGTTTCCAAAAGTAAATAGATTTTCTATCTTCTCGCTTTAAATACGAGCTTTTATATATTTATAACATTGATTTATATCTGTTTGAATAATTGATTTAAAAATTGTAGTCCCCTTTCTTGTAGGTCTAAGTTATTTTATATCCTTGCGTCTTTTCTAGACAGGGGACTAGTTGTTGGATGAATATTTTATTAGAAGTATCCTTGGTAATAAAATGAAAAATAAGAACTATTAGTTCCCTATTTGTATCAAAGTGTAATTGGCATGAAAAAGTTATTTTCTTACTTTTACAGTACTACTTTCCTACTCTAGAGCAAGAAATATTTTTTTAAGTCTCTCCTAATGCCCATCAAGTCCACAAAATTTTTAGATAGGTAATTGTTTATATGTTCGACATTCATAAATAAATGCTGGTAGTCTGTAGTTTAGTTAATTATTTTATACGTAATTATTAAGTTCTAGCCTTGGCTGAACTTTAGTCTAGCACACAATATTTCTTTCAGTGTCCTTAAACTAAGGTAGTTATTTATGACTATTGTTTGACAATGCATATTTTTGCGTAGTGACCCGCCTCGGCATAGTAGGTTAACGTGCTAATTTTGTGTTGAGCTTGATTGCCGAGGACAGGAAGATCGAGGCTCGAATCTCAGCTGGGTGAACGGGGGGTGGTTTTACCTAAATGGTTTTCCACTCTCCCTCCACGAAAATGCGGGTTCACTTTCTCTAAATTTAATCTTCTCAATTCTTAATCTATTAGCGCAATTAGTACTAAAGCGTATAACCTGGACGGGTAGTAAGACGCAGTGCTAACAAAATAATAACTTTGTTTATTGGAGGTTTGCATCTTAAATCCCGTTCACCGTAGGAATTGTTTTATGAAATGCCTTTTTCCCTACCAGAAATCTATTATATCGTAGGATATTGGTAGGAAAAAAGACCTTTCAGAGAGTAATTCATACCGTGAATGGAGTATAGCTCACTTAAAGTCTCCTGCAGATATTATTACTTTAAGAATCAATGAGTTTGAACAGGATTGTATACCAGTTTTACCATCTCAGAATGCCAAAATTTGTGGTTCGATGAATTACAGTCAGATAAAAAAAAATTCAAGAAAGACCACTGAATTGAAAATACTAATTACAGAGAATTTTTAAGATATGATTTTATCTTTGGCATCTTGCGATCAAGTTTTCAACTGGCAGTGGGATACCTTGCAGCCCATAGCAAACACATAGGTCTAGAAGCAAGGAGGGATCCTGTCATAAATAGATGAAGTGCGACAAATTTGAACAGGTTTTTTTTTCAATAAACCTTTCAAATATGCCTACTTCACTGCAAGGGTGGATCCAGGGCCTTTTGTCGAGTAGGGAGATTAGTTTTCACAAGGCTCCTTCAATAATAATAATAATAATAATAATTTTCATTAATAAAGGTTTCAATTTATAATAATTTTAATAATAATGGGCCTACTGATAGTATTGCTAGTTTATAAAAATAATTTTAACTAATAATTATAACAATAAAAAGAGGACTTTTAAGGAAAAACACAGTTTTTATTTACAAATTTGTAATTTTAATACAAAAAAATCAGTCACAATAAAAGTAATAAATATGTACATTGGCCTAAAAGGTTCTAGTAAGTATTAATAGAAAAAAAATTAATATAAATAATTGGCCATTATACTAAACTTAGTAATCTAATCACTGAACAAGAGTTTTAGTTTCAGGCCACTTGCTTTTCTGTACATTAGAGCTAAGTTTAAAGAGTTATTGATTAAGTAATGCTGGAAATGTGGATGAGGGAGGTGTTAGTCTTTCTTCACAACATTAAGGTAATGTTTTCAATATTTTTGATTAATTTATATGCAGGGGATTGGGGGGAGATACCCGATTCACTGACTAAATTATACTTTGGGCTAGTGCAGAGGTTCCGAAACTTTTTTTGTCCAGGGAGGGGCAAAATTATGTCATGTCCAGGTTAAGATAGGTCGAGTAAAAAACATGGGAGATAATAAGATATATGAGATTTAAGATGATAAGATTTTCCAAATAGTGTTTAGTTGAGATTAGGATAAAACAATGCAATTTAAATAAATAAGGGTATCACTAACACACAAAAGAGTCAGTGTGCTGAGTACAGAATATATAAAAGTAAACCACTCTTCCAAACACATGACATCTGAAATAATTAGTGCTATTAAATGCTTTCATTATTTTCACTATGTCAACATTATCAGCTAATTCTGCATAAGCATTAATAACATAAATTATGGTTTAAACATTTTTGTGTCATGGTTGTTTGGAGGTTTTATTTTACTCTGTGTATCATTGAAAATTATCTTTCAGCTATTGTAGATGTAGCAGGGATCACCAATAATAATCTTAGAAAAATACACAACTCAAGAAATAGTTTCTTCGTTTTAGAATGCATTTCTTTGAATTTATTTACAAAGTCTTCAACATTGTTTGGAGTTTGAATTAATTGTTAGAAAAATTATTTTTCTCTTTTAAGCTTTGCCTCATTAATTCCAAATTCAGATATAATATTTAAGATGTGCTCATCCCATGATGATGGGGCTATCATATTAATATATTAATTTATTTTTATTTTGTGTTATGATCCCAAAAATTTAAGAAATGTGAATTTTAAAAAGAAAGAATAATAAGTCTAATCAATCGTGTTAAATGTTACGAGTCAGTGATCATGATAATCATAAGTGAATTACTAAAAAAAATGTATTCAACGTATAAGAAAGCAAGGGGAGAAATGTACACACACACCCACCACCTCCCTCCCAGTTCTGGCACCTATGGGCTAGTGTCTAGTCAAGTCACTAATGTTTTGTTTGGCGAACTTCAGGAACTATTTTGACAAAATATTTTTCACAAATTAAAAAAAAACTTTTGACGCCCTGATAAAAAAGTTCTAAAAACTATTCTTACAAAAAATAAATTAAGCTTATATTAAATATGCTGTATTGAGTAGGTATTGTGTATGAATTAAAATTGAAACATTATTGATTCTGGTTCAAACATATTTGTACTTAATCAGGGCCAGCTCGTGACCTTTTGCCACCCTAGGCAATGATTGAAAATGCCACCCTCCCCTCTCAAAGCACAAAAAAACACCAAATTTTTAATGTGTTTAAATAAGAAAAAATATTCTTACTAAATAAAAAATTACACAGAAATAAAACTTACATCAAAAAGTAAGAACAATAAATTATTTGTATCTAATGTTCACCCGCGTTGTTCTTGACCGTATAGAACATACACTACTTGTGCAGGTCTTAGCTCGTGTCACAAGCTCCTCACCTCTTTATTTTGATTAGAGAAGAAATCAACCAGATATTAAGTTATTTTTATATTAATTTTTCAACAACAAACTTTTTGCAAATAAAAACTTAACAGTAAAAAATTGGACAGATTTAAACTCTTTACAATTCCACATCTAATTTTAAAGTTATAAATTCCAATGGGTAGTAAATAGATTAAAAACAAAACGTACAATATCTCATTTTTGCTGCCCTATGAAACTGCCTACACACCCCCTCCCCCCTCCCCTTCCTCGCCTTCACCCCCAGAGCCGGCACTGTACTTAATCGATCCTGGTTCCCTTTTGGTTTTTGAAATCTAGATTAAAGGTTCCAGTTCTATCTCTTCTTAATTTGTGATTTGTAGACTAAATTAATTTTGTATAAGTCTTCATGTAACGGTAATTCAGTAAAATCATAGCATTTGCTATTTAAAAAAAAAAAAAAGACATTTAAAATCCATTGCAATGTAAACAACAATATTTTCAACAAGTTTTCGTCCATCCTAATTTGAAAAGTAATTATTTTCAAATTTTAAACCAAACCATTTCATTGTTGTCTAGTGAATGATGCTATTTATGGTTTGAGCGTAATTGTATATTTAATATCCTGTTTAATCAGCGTTGAGATGGGCTCTTAAGTAGGCATAAAAACTCTGTGGTGTAGGCCCGCAAGCTATACCGACCGAGCAGCCACATGATGGTAGTGCCAACATTTGCAGATAGAAGGTGTAATTTAGCCTGCACAATGAACCCTCTAACCATTAATCACAGTTACCTAGACAGAAGCTACTACTTATTTATTCAAGTAGCTCCTCATTTGTCCTCATGAGACTGAATTTGACCCTGTTCCAGGACCAATGCTTTACAGAAACATTCTGGAAGTGCTAGGAATTGAACCCAGGACCTTCAGATCCGTAGCCAGTAATACTGATTACTAGACAACACATATGACCTGGCGGTCTAGGGGTAAGGTATCGGACTTTTGTGCTGGGGGTCCGGGGTTCAATTCTCGGTCCTGGCACAGATTTCTCTGATTAGGTCCTCCATTTCATCTCACAATCACCCTACCATTACACATTAGCGTAAGTGTGTATAGTATAACCCGAACGGGTAGTAAGACGCAGTGCTAATAATAATACTTGACCACAGAATCAATCTTAGTAGGTATAAGCTATAGGCCTATGTTAAAAAACATATATTTACACTTTTTCAGATACTTCAAAAACATGGTCATTTGGAATACTCATTAAGATAAAATAAGATGAAAACAAGAGTTAGATATACTTGATCCAAGAAGAAACAAATAATTTTCTAGTCAGCCTCCTCAAGTTACATCAACTTCACCCCAACTGATCATGAGTCTCTTTATCAGTCGAGCTCAAGCGTTTTCTAAAAAGTACCCCTTGACAAGGGGCATGGCGGTGTATGCCGTTATCTGGCCAGTGTCCTGTTTGTGCCAACAAGTAATTGCCGGCAATAAGCAGTTAGACTACATGCAAGCAGGGAGATTCTGCTTGTTTGGCTGCTTCTTCGTGGCCCCAACCCTTCATACATGGCTAACATTGGCTCGAAGCATGTGGCCTGCGATGAATATCAAGACTGCCATCATCAAGGTGGGGCTAAGCTTTGGTTTCATTATTTATGTAGTAGTCTCAATAGTTTGAGTGGAACGTTGCCAGGTGTACCTCAACTACACAAAATAACAAAGATTTTTAGAAAGAACAAAAAAAAACACACATTTTTAAGTATTTCATTATGAAATATCTATTTCTAGGGGATATTCACATCTAGAAATTTCCATCCTCATTACATGTCCATACCATCTCACCCTTACTCCCTCTACTATCGCATGTACCCCAACTCTTTCCTGGACAATTTTATTCCTAATCCTGTTTCTTTTGGTGTAAGCTAGCATTCTCTCTATGGCTTCCACTTCCAAGATCTTTCTTAGGCTGGGTTTATATTAATTAATGCATAAATAGTAGTAAATAGTGTATAGTGTACAGTGCACAATTCATAAGAAAAATAAAGTAAATTGGTTTGTAATGAAATGTAGTGTATAAAGTGTTACTTAAGTTGATTGACTTTTAGTCATAAAAAGTGGTCACTGTAGATATTTAAATAGGCTAAGGAACATATTAAAAAAACAATGTTAATTAAACTGTTTCTTTTAATACTTAAATTTTACTAAATTTGAGTTTTGTCTGTATTATTAAATCAAATTTTATTTTTATTCGGTTCCCATTTTATTATCATCATGAATATTAGAGTAGAACTACTTATCAATAACAGCAAAATAAATTTGTAAATAACAATCAAATATGGCTACCATGCAATATCTTAAAACATGAAGATGAATTCAGAAGCTCATTATTTTCGTCCGCTTTTATACTTGTGTTTAGTTGGTTATATCCTTCTATTCTCATTTGTTATGTCTAAAGTACAATGATTATCTATACTACTCTCCATGCATAGCATAGAAAGTTAAAGTTAAATCAACTCTATGCAATATACTTTATTCAATTTGTATCGATTATAAACACTATCAATGAAAATAATGTATTTCAAATTCTTGTGCATTATGCTATAAACTATTCACTATTAGTTATGCACTAAGGATACATATAAACCCAAGCTTAAATCAAATGTCCATGTTTCGGGTGAATATGTAAGTAACTTATATAAACAAAGTACAGCCTATATAAAACTTCAAGTTCACTTCTCTTTACCATAGAAGGTCTCCTACACAACTATAGAACAAGTCCCCTGCTGCCCTCTTATTAGATTTTATCTGCTCTTAGCCTTTACCTCAATCACACTCGAAGATATTTTACATGCTTTACTTCTCTCATATCTACTCCATCCAATTGTATAGCTTTTCTAGGCCTCTTCCTTTACTTTACCATCACGTTACTCTTCGCCATACTAAATTTCACCCTACACTTTCATTCTATTTCTGTAACTGTTCCTGTACTTCATCTTTCGTCTTTTCCCCTCACATCACCAAACATCATTACTTTCAATTTTCCTCGCCCAGTTTCCTTGCCAAACTACTCATGACCATTTTCATAAGAATTACATTTAAAATAAACCATGTGAATGTACTTATTTGTGGCTAGGCATTGTTGGAGCAAGTCACTTACACTCCTTTTGCCTATGCCTGCTTCTTCTTCGGTATGACCTTGCTCGAAGGCAGGGGGGTTCAACAAGCGACCACTGAGGTGAAGGCCAAGTTCCTACCTACTTACAAGGTAACTTAATCAGGATTTAGCATCTTAGTTTCATAAAAACAGGTTATTTCGAAAATGACTAGTAAACTATCCTATTTTACCTGCTTTAGTGGCCGCATGGTCTAAGGCATTACTCTTGTTTTTGGTTAGACTACCAATGACAGGGAGAATGGGGTCCGAATCCCTGTCGAGTGTAATGAGGGTGGTTTTGCTTAAATGATTTTACACTCTCCACCCACAAAAATGCAGGTACACTTACTCTAAAATTCAACCTTCCTCATCCCTGGCTCACTAGTATAATTAGTACATATGCGTATGATCTGAAGAAATAGTAATACACAGGTGCTAAAAAATATGAAGGACCTTATCTGAAAGCTAGTAAAGTTACTAGAATTACTTTCATGTATTCATACATCAAGCTATGTGATCTGCAACTGTCACTTTTGATATATAATATTTATACCTATAATATAACAGTAACACTAACGATATATTACTGTAAAATGTTATTAACGTTGACCATAAAATAAATATTTTTGTATTTTCCAAAACCCTCTTATGAAAATTTGACTAGTTTTTTTTACTTTGACCTCCAATATTATTTACTTGGGGAATAAAGTTATAAAGTTGCATTATATAAGTATCTTAGTAAAGAGTCTATTGTTTTTAAGTTCGTAAATGTTTGTGTGTAAGGTTGGTGCATCTGTATGGCCGGTGATTCAGACCATAAACTATACCTTTGTACCAGAGAGAAACCGAGTACCTTTTGTTGGGATGTGCAGTTTCTTATGGACGTGCTTCCTCGCCTACATGAAGCAGTTGGACGTTCAGAATTTGGCAGCAAAACAAGTTTTAGTTTAGAGGTTATACATACTAACCCATTACTAGCGCAGCAAGATTTATATTTTTAGCAGGGCTATGGATTTGGTAAGAGAGCCTTTGACTCCGGACTCTATTTTTCTACTGTTCGACTCAGACTATTTTTCCTACTATACAACTCCGACATAAATGGCTAAGTTATATTGATTAGTAATAACAAATTTACTGCAGTAAAATGCTCCATTATAGATGGCTTAATGGGAAGATTCTTTGGCATTGTGAGTTAATATTTAAATAAATTTGTCAATCCAAATTACATAAATTGCCCCAAGAGAATAAAAAAAAATAGTATAAAATTAAAATTATATTGTTACCATATAGTATACATATTTATTCAAAATTGCTTCCAACTATCACTCCAACCCCACAGTCCTAATTTTTAGAGTATGTTTACTAGTAAATTATAGTTGATATTTTGTATAGAACATGTTTATGGCTAATATTAACTAAAGCTTGATTCACACATCTTCTAAAATTAAAAGGGCATGAACAAAATATGTGGAATGCCAGGGCTCCACCGTAGATTCCACGTTAAACTGTAGGTCCTCCATTTCATCTCACAATCACCCTACCATTACACATTAGCATAAGTGTGTACAACCCAAATGTGTAGTAAGACGCGGTGCTAATAATAATTCAGTTGTGTGCTTATGATCTTTACTTTGTTGGTTGGTGGATGTGTGAACCAGATGTAATAAAAATATACTTTACGTTCAAAGTGATAAAAGTGATGTATTAATTACTCTGCCATAGTTAAGAGTATTAAATCTGTGCTCATAACCAAACAAATTTTAAATTTGCATTAACATCTTAAAGAAATTAAATGAATCATGATTGTTTAAATGCTTCACCTTTTCATTGACAAGGATATAAAATTTACTTACCATTACCAATAGTTATCTATGTTTCTTTCTTTAACTTCTATGGTTTGATATGGTTTCTTTAGATTAATAATTCATTTTGTAAAGAGTTAAAATTTATTAAGTTTAAGTAGTACACACAAAATTGTGTTTCAAATATGCTTGTATGTAGTTATTGATAACGATCGTTTATCATATATGGCCAACGTCAAGTCCCAGGAATTTAATACCTACTTTATCAAAGACATGTTATTATTGTTTAAATAATTGTGATTATATCAAACATATTTACTAAAAATTTACTTAACAATATTTTTTCAGCTCTAGTTTAATGCATTTAGTTACCATATAGTATTCCTAGTACAACTTACTAACAGTATTAAGTGCCCTCAGTGGGGTTCTGGAAAAGTCACATATTTTTTTTATCATCCAAATATTATACCATTTGTTTCACCTGTTGAAAATAATGGAATAAACAATTTGACAATACTCCAATTTTATCGGATATATTGTCATATATTTGGGGTGTGCGAAGCTTTGTAATAAGTAACCACTTTGACTTTGCTTTGAAAAAATTCTTGTTTCGACAGAAGCTTCACAGAACCCTAATAAATATCCAATATATAATATTTTTTCAAACATAAAAAAAAATAATTGAATTTTGATCCAACTTCAAGAATATTTAATATTCGATTAAAGTTAACTTTGAATTGAAAATGTGGACTTTGCACACCCCTATTTGTATATCTATCTATATAAAAAAAGCATATACCTGTGATTTTTTTCCATGTATAAAATTGTATGTTAACTTAAATATAAGCATATTTATAGTTTGATCAAAGCATTATTAAAAATATATTTAATTGAAAAGCATGTTACTTGTGTATTTATTTAAAGCATAGGCTATCCACTATCTCTCTCTTGCTTGCTCTCACTCACAGACAGTATAGAGTTGTTAGTTTTTAAGTGTTTCCCTCCTCTTTGGCACAAATCAAGCTGGCCATGTGCTGGGCAGCAGCATTTTTAAGAGGCAATTGATAGCAGAATTGGCAAAGAGGCTGGAAAGCTTCAAGGAACCGTTTAATATAAATAATGTATCCACCTTTCTTGTACCTTCTACCAAATATAATACAACTACCTTGAATAAAGTGAAAAGAGGTTTTCCTTTTAGAAATATATTACATATATCCATTCCATTTCTTGTGTTTGTCCTTTATGTTATTCCTTTCACATGTTCCTATCTTTCTTTATATATTTCCTTTTTCTTCCTTTTGTGTATTTTGATTTCCTCTTTTAGGAAATTGCGTTTCACGTTTCATACTCTCTCCTGATGAGTTTCGATAGAATGAAACCTATGTTGGGGATTGGGTGGTAACAATAAATTTTCTTCAAGAGGCAACCATTACCTCTTTGTCCAATGGCTGCGATGCAAAGTATGAACTTTGTTCTTCTTTTCTTTGTAAAAGCAGGTTTAGTCCACTGTACAAGGGTATTTTATCAAAGGCTTACACAAGGCCATACCAAATGGAATGAAATTAAGTACAGCGTCTAGTGATAAGTGTACTGTGTGGCTGAACAACTTACATTCTAGAAAAAAAGAGCTCCTTAGTTCGCAACATACATATAAAGAGGATGGATTGGCGAAAGGAAACAGGTAAAGAATGACATAACTTCACTTAGCCATGAAGACCAAATAAATATATATATTTATATATTTCTAATCAGAAAGGTAAGAACGACGAGACACATTATATAGAAATTATATGTTTGTATAATGAGCAATGATTGTGTCACATGAGCCAAATAAATCATGAGTAGGAATGGAGATTTTCCCTAATATGATATATTGCTTTTGATATAATTAATTGTATTATTCTGGTGGGATGAAAGGGCGGTATTAGTTTTGTTTTGTAATGTTATTTTTCGCCGCTTTTCACTTTTAATGTTTTATTTAGCTCTAGAAATTAGCATGCAAGTTTAGTAAAAAATAGGAAAAAAATTGTCTTGCTTGGTAAAGATATATTAAATAATTGTACAATTTATTTGTTTCACAAGTCATAGTGCAGTCTGATCTCCAAAATATATCAATAGTTTGATTGATATATATTAGATACTAAATCATGTTTATAAATATATCAATGTTTTTGTAAATAAATCAATATAATCTTTGTGTCAAACTTATCGGTGCCATCCCTAATCATGCGCCTATAATTTAATTTTTCATTTGATTGAGTTATTTATAAAGACATGCAAAAGGTGAGGTTATTTTTCTCAAAAAGCAATTATATTATAAGCTGAAAGTAATGTTATTATTTATGTAAATACGAGTCGAATTATTATTCATTAAAAAAACTAGGATAAAACTGTCTAATTTTTTTCTTAATATTGTGTATTTAACTATTTATTTATATATATAAATGTAGAAAAATCAAATATAAATACGCAAAAAAACATTTCACACTTAGTAATATCAGACTTGATATATCAATATACCTTCTAGTCTTACGAATAGCAATATCGAAATAATCGATTATCAACTTAGGTTTGGACCAAATAATAACACTGAAACACTACTATCAAATATGGAGAAAGGAATAAAAAATAAAATACAATTTTGCCAAACATGACCGCTTGTAGCAAGGTCCACATATATTAATGTCCTTGTTTGGACCTAGCAAGAACTCTTTTAAAGGCTGTAAACAAAGAATCAATCTATCGAAACTTAGGTATCGTAATGTGTAAAAGTAGAAATGGGATTTTTAATGCTACCTTAGATAAAAAAAAAGCTTAACTATCCTGAAAACACTAATTTTTCCTGTGATCCATTTATACCTATAAAATAAGTAAAAACTGATACTATTCTTATAAACGGCAGCCCTGGTATAGTGCTATCACCAGTGTCAACGCATTAAAAATTATATTTCATGATGTGGTATTTGCCAAATTACAAAGAAATTGTGTTTATTTGGGAAAAAAGTTTAAATTAATGTTATACGTGTGAAAATAGTAAAATTCATCTAAAAATTTGTTTTATCGCAAGTGCAAATTTTGCATGTCCCTAGTTATTTATATCCCATTTCAGTTTAGACTCTAATCAAACAAAAAAAAAAAGAGAGGAAAGACTACTTGGCGGCTGGTTGTCCTCTTGTGGGGTTAAGTAGTAGTAGTCGTCAAATGATATTATCTATTTTAAACTTTGTGTTTCATTTGTGTGTGAAATGTTATTGTTACTATTACAATCAGACCTCTTTAACTCAAATATTAAAACAAACCGTGTTTTTGAACAGACAAAAATTCTTCATCTATTACAGCCATGGTCTTTTATTTTCTTTGCGGATCTGTTGACATAAAAGAAAAGCCACAAAATTAGAGAATTATTTTCTAGTTGCACATGAAGAAGTGTCCTGCAAGCCATGACTTAATGTAAACATTAATAAAACAATATTTCAATCATTGACATGTTGACAGTTTACAAATACATTTCTGTATCTGTCTTAGGGAAGCCACAGTTTTCATTTTAAAATTCTCAGTTCTTACCCTACTCCTGTGAACCTCCCTCAAACAATGGAAAGCATCTCCATTGATAAACATGGCTGCACCATAAGAGGTAATTGGTTCACATTCACCAGTATAAGACATGTAGAATTTTTTTTCATGATATATTAATACCTATTCAGTTTATACAAATATATATGAATTAAGCTAATGTGTTAGGGATGAGGAGGGTTGAATTTAGAGGAAGTACACTTGCATTTGCAAGAGGTAGAGTGAAAAACTATTTAGTAAAAACAACCCTCAGTACATCTGGATGGACTGAGAAGACCATTCGACCACCGAAGATGGTTGCCATATAGAACCTCCCGGTGGTTAACTGGTGACATGTCAGCTAGGCAGAGAGCCATGTAAGTCCCAGCTTTGGGTTCTCTAGTCATTAACCTTTTTTGGCTAGTTAAGTTAAATTATTCTTACTTTGTGATATTTATTTGTACAAGGAAATAAGAACTATATCAAGTTTGTTTTTAGGGTTGTGTGAAGCTTCGAAATTTCAAAATCGAAGGTCAAATCCACTTTACTTTGACACCCACATTAACCTTCACAACTTTGAAACATTTTGAAAAAAGAAGAAAACTTTAATATATTATGAACAGATTAGAAAGAGCATCTCACTAAATAACATTTAATATAATTATTATAAACCGATTAGAAATAGCATCTTACTAAATGACATATTTAAACATATAATAGTTCTTATAACATATAATAAATAGTATTTTAACACCAACAATTGATAATATTACATATTTAACACAAGCGGAAATAAATTCAGGCATGTTAGCTTAAAGTAATACGTTTTCAACTATAAACCTTTTCTAACTGGATGTACTTAATAAATAGTTATAAATTAAAAGTAGTGTAATGTGACAGCAAATAACTTTTTTTTTACACCTTGCCTTCAATTTTGCCTCACATGTTTCAAACTTCGCTTTGCATTTAAAAGGTTACTCCCTTGTTTAGTTGTATGCTTACAGTAATTTAGTGAACGCTTCTTGTTCTGTTAACTCTTCTGTCTTGAGTTGTTTAACATAAGCAAGAAACACAGTCCACAAGAAGCTGCACACACTGACAAACACCACACGGTTCTTTGGAGAGATGAACGCAAAGTTCACAGTCTGAATGGCTGGCCACACACAAGCACCAACCTGAAACAACAAATATAATTGGAATCAAGAGATTTTCAGGCAGCCTGCAAAGAAGAATTAATGTAGTTAATATCCAATTGACCAATGATATTTACTTATCTTGGATGGCTGTACATCCTTGCATTGCAGCAAATTTGTCTTGCATGCCCATATATACTTGTTCAATATAAATTGGGAAAAAAGTTAACATAGTTTTTACAACATAGCTTTAAATGTCATTAGTAAAATTAAAATTGAGGCGGGCGTCAGATTTGATTGAAATAGTAGGTGGGTAAGTTTTTACATCAATTGGCATTCTGATCAAAAAAATAATCATAAAAATATAAAATTAGCTAAAGTATTAAGTTCTTAGTTACAGAATATATAGTAAAGAGTCCATTATACTTAAATTAATAGCACAATCACTTTTTTTAATTGGGACCATTGTTTTAAGAGTGATTTATGTTGAAGAAAAAGGCAGCTGTGCCATTACACATGAACCCACAGCAGGAAACATGTTATTTTATATTTCTACTCATATGATAAATCATTGTGACATTATTATTATTAATATTATTATTATTACTAGCAACGCATCTTACTACCCGTTTGGGTCATACGCACTTACGCTAATGTGTAATGGTAGGGTGAATGTGAGATGAAATGGAGGACCTACAGTTTAATGTGGAATCCAAACCACGGTGGAGGCCTGGCATTCCCCACATTCACAAGATGTCTTGTCAGAGGTGAAGGAAGGGTTTGGTAATCAGATAAATCTGTGATAAAATAATACAGACTTAGATAATGCTTGATAATACGGATAAATAGAATGCAAAAAGTTGAATATAAGAAGTGATTGTTAATGCGTCATAGCATTATTTTTAATTAAAGTCAAAGCATTAGATAAAACATACAATGATATGAGTAAAAAGGTTAAACACTGGAGTGTTGTTATATAAATGGTTTAATATTTAACAGTAAGCCGCAAGTCAGGAGAATTAATAAAAAATATAAAATAATGTACACAGTAATAATTAAAATAACAGGTGTTAGTAACCAGAAAACCTTAAAATTGAGAAAGAATACAAGTAGAATAGAAATGGGTTAACTCACTTTTAAAGTAAATTACAGTAATATGAATGAAAATTTAACCAATTGTAAATCTAAAAAAAGGAATTAAATTGAATAAAGTAGAACTGTAATAAAAAGTAGTAGCTAAACGTTGAATGTAAACAATGTAAAATGAATAAAAATGAATTAAAACTTTAAAAAATAACATGAATTGTGAACATAATTGAAAAGATTTTAAGTTGAGAGATAGTCAAATGATGTTTTTAGCCTGGTTATAAAATAAACAATAGTGTAAGAGTTAAATGAGAAAAATGTAAAACAACTTAATGGTTTATAAGATTACATGAAAACCAAGGGAGGTCGTATAACCAATTATCTAAGTCCTGTCATAAGGATTAAACTTCCCTTACTCCTTTTGGTGTTTCTGTAATGATGTTGTTTACAGGTGCTCTATTATCCCGACATGTTTCGGTGCTACAGTAGACGCACCATAATCATGGAGCTGAAATTAAAATTAAGAAGCTTGCTATAAAGTAATGTAGTAATTCTTACACTCACTCATCTATTTACATTCCCCATTAGGTTGGCTGCATTGTTCTCTCCCCTTTATATTATATCTGCAACACTTCACACATTTCAGTCCACAACCCTTGTTAGTTCTCATCGTATCTCAACACCTATTCGGAGTTAGTCTGCTTGTTTTCACTTTAAGTCATTATGCATAGTAACTTTTCTTTTTTCAATATAACATTATATTTTTCCATTACATTATAGCAAGCTTCTTAATTTTAATTTCAGCTCCATGATTATGGTGCGTCTACTGTAGCACCGAAACATGTCGGGATAATAGAGCACCTGTAAACAACATCATTACAGAAACACCAAAAGGAGTAAGGGAAGTTTAATCCTTATGACAGGACTTAGATAATTGGTTATACGACCTCCCTTGGTTTTCATGTAATCTTAAAAACCATTAAGTTGTTTTACATTGTTCTCATTTAACTCTTACACTATTGTTTATTTTATAACCAGGCTAAAAACATCATTTGACTATCTCTCAACTTAAAATCTTTTCAATTATGTTCACAATTCATGTTATTTTTTAAAGTTTTAATTCATTTTTATTCATTTTACATTGTTTACATTCAACGTTTAGCTACTACTTTTTATTTAAGTTCTACTTTATTCAATTTAATTCCTTTTTTTAGATTTACAATTGGTTAAATTTTCATTCATATTACTGTAATTTACTTTAAAAGTGCGTTAACCCATTTCTATTCTACTTGTATTCTTTCTCAATTTTAAGGTTTTCTGGTTACTAACACCTGTTATTTTAATTATTACTGTGTACATTATTTTATATTTTTTATTAATTCTCCTGACTTGCGGCTTACTGTTAAATATTAAACCATTTATATAACAACACTCCAGTGTTTAACCTTTTTACTCATATCATTGTATGTTTTATCTAATGCTTTAACTTTAATTAAAAATAATGCTATGACACATTAACAATCACTTCTTATATGCAACATTTTGCATTCTATTTATCCGTATTATCAAGCATTATCTAAGTCTATATTATTTTATCATATCTTACACTCCTTACGAAAGAGTATTTTAGAATGTTTTCTAAAATATTGTTAGATAAATCTGTGCCGGGACAAGGAGTGAAGCCCGAACCCCAGCATAGAAGTCCGAAACCTTACTCCTAGACCGCCAGGTCACCAATTTTTGTGACATTAAAGAATCTTTCTTTATACATTAACACAACTCACTTTCATGAAAATATATATTTACTTTTCAGAAACTTTTTACTTAATATTCTAATTTGTTTTAAGAAGTACTAGTTTTTCTGAGAGGAGTGGGGAGAGCGGTATTACCAAGTAATGTATCCACATTTATATGGTGTTGAGAGTGGGTTATTTTTTAAAATCCATCTCTCAGTACATCTGGTTGGGATTTGATTTTTGATCTCCAAGTAACTGGCAGTCCAGACAAATTTTATGTTTAGTCATTAGTTTGACCCTCCCACTAGTGATCTAGATTGTATCAGCAGCTCAGGCCCCCTGGTTATGTTTCCATTTGTAATAAATAGATACACCTCTTTAAGGACAGTGGCATATTACTTATGTGTTGGACTCAGCTTAGATCCGGGTATTATACAATATACATTTGTAAGTATACAGCATGACCTACCTTGAACGTTGGCAGAAACTTGGTCCGAACCTCGGCAGCTGCATCGGCAGTGCTCCTGCCTTCCAACAGAGACATGCCGAACAAGAAACTAGCCACAGCGCAAGGGGCATATGACACTTGCTCCACCAGAGACTGTAAGCAATAATAAATATCGAGAACACACTTCATCAAGTGTTGTCACATCAAGAGTAGCTCTTCATTTATTGACAATAATCTGCACCGAGTGGGACAAATGATTATATAAACATATATACAGTTAATACATTCTATTATCACAATTAAAAATAATAGTTGGTATTTTTAGCCTTGTTAGTATCAGGACAAAAAGTTTAACATTGACTAACAAATTTATTAATTCTTTGTTAATATTTATTTGGTGTATAAAATAATAAATATAAACCAAGGAAATAACTGCCTGTGTTTACATGAAAGTTTTCTACAAGGTTGATAGTCAAAAATGTGATAGTACTCTTTCTCTGAAAATGAGTAAACAGCATTTTGTGTACAAGAAATCAATTCTGGAGCCATTTCTAAAAGGGCTATGACTGAATTATACACAATAGTGTCAAAGTCATCTTTCTCTGGCCACACAAAACGATTATACCCAGCACTATGCATAAACTTCCCTACAAAATGTTGTCCTACTATTTTATCTATTGTCCCAGGTAGCCACTGATCGCCATAGATAGCCGCAACCCACTCTCCTACAGTAGGATGATTAGGCATTTTGTGAACACCTTTTGAACTAGATGGGAGAGAAAGAAGTCGAATCAAGTCTTTTTGTTGAGACACAGGCCTATCATGGTTTTCATTTGATTGTTCAATTATGTCAGAAGAATTTTCTGTATTACTGAAAAAATTAATATCTTGTGACAGTGCATGAAACTTGTAGTTTATACAAAATGGAGAGACAGCAATCACTTGATGAATCTTCTGTGTGCCCTTAATGGTGAGAATATCTTCCTACTTCTTATTGAGAGAACATTTACAAGACTCAATAATTTCAGTTAGAACACAAATACAGAAGTCTTAAGACTATGACAAAGTTCAGTAAAAGTTTCACCAATCCGGACAGTGCTATTTTGAGAACAAATCATAATCCAAACGTGACGTTTCACCACAGCTCCGATCCCATCTACAGTACCTTTTCCATGGGATGATACAAAAATGTCCATGTAAAACTTTCCAAATTATAATTTTCTTTGAAAAAAGTAATGTTGAAAAATTGTACTTTTGTTTAAATTGCGATGCAGCTCCATCTGAAAATACATGAAGAGTTTTTATGGCCACATTTTTCTTGCTGTGATCATCTAATATGGTTCTCAAAAATGTGTCAACACAATATCTGTCATATGAAATATTATCACAAACTATAGCATAACTATCACACTTATCTTCAACATACCATGTGACTCCTGTAAACACAGATACTTGTGGATTTGACCAATGTGCAGACTGTATCTTATCTTGGTAGTTGCATGTATAGTTTTCAGCAAAATCTACTTGCATCACCATACTACATTCTTGCTTGAGAACCGTTCGTAGAGTTATTAAAGCACTTCTGTGATTTTTCTTTATTGAAGGTATATATAATAAATTGTAGTAGTTGAGCTTTCAGCTCCTCAACAGCATCAATTATAGTTCTCTCAACTATAATATTTTCATACTGTTTGACAATTTTCCATTTGCAGTATTGTACTATTTTGTTACCTACTCTATTTTTCAGACAAGCACCAAACACAACTGAAAACCTGGTTTTACAGATCAAACACTCATAGCCCATACACTTAGAATAATATGGATGAAAACAATAGATTGTATAAATTCTTTGCTTGACGTATCATAGCCTGACATATGCTGAGAAATTGCTGATTGCAAATTTTCAAAGTTTTTGTGATAACGGTACAATATGGTCACAATAATATAATATAATGTCACAATATGATTTCACATGGCTAGGTCATAGATGAGCTAAATTGCTACGGCCAATACTCACATTAAGATACTTTTCTTTAAACAAATTAAATGCTTCCGTTACAGTAAACAACATATGGAGCCTAGCTTCATCAACATATGGAGCCTAGCTTCATACAAAATACTGCCACTTGATTTACTGACACAAGCTGTCTTTCTACCTGGATCTACTTTGCTTATTTCATCATCATTGTAAGACTTCAAAACATTTTCAACAGTTTCATCACTTATTCTATTTATAGCTATTGAATCTTCATATGAAAATTTTAGTCCAAATTTAACTGCAAGTTTTTTATGACTGCTACTTATTTTCAAGGACTTTTAGGCATTGACTTTTCAATTTTCTTATATGCTTTGCCTAAAACAAATGAAGATACGATTGATTTTCTTGCTTTTTGGTAGCATGATTTAATTTTTTTCTTTGTGCTTCTTTAGCTCTTCTTAGAGTTGCTTCAGCAATTGTTTCTTCTAATTTTTTCCTTATCCCTACTCTTTTTCATAACATTCTTTCTACCAAGTTTGTAGCTGACATCATGTTTATATTTTTTTTCCATACACTCTTTTTGACGTTGTGCACCCGTTTTGCCCATATTTTATATAATATTATCTAAAACTATTCAAAGTAAGGTTATGTTAGAAATAAAACTTAAGTTGGTTTTGAAATAGTTCACAATCATTAGGATCTTTAAGGTTTTTCACAAGTTTATATTTCAAGATTTCTTATTTATAAGCTTCTTACCAATATCTGTGTAAAAAGATAGTTAGTTCTTAAATATCAAATACTTGTATCATTTAAAATCCATGTAAATAAACTCAACAATGTGTTGTTAGTATGAGGACACATTTCAATAACATTTCGTTAGTATCAGGACAAATTTCCATAGGTTATAAACAAATCCTTACACATTTTTATATGATGGCAACTGGCACCATCTGTTGAAAGAAACCTCTACTAGAAGTTTATAAAACAATGTAAATTTAACCTCACTTTGAAAACTTTTTAACTACCTTATCAATATTTCTGTTAATATCAGGACAATTTAGTAGTGATTCAAGAATATTATTATTCTAAATAACTTTTAATGGACTTCTCACAAAAATGTTAGTGTAAACAATTGCTAAAAATGACAGGGTTTCATATAATACCACACTTAATTTGAATATATTTTTAATAAATTATGTTTGAAATATTTCCTGTTTCTACAATTTATTTGGCATATCCTGGTACAAAAATTTAAATATTAATAATTTTGTTCCAAACTGTATTATAAATATTATTTTCATTAAAATAATAAAAAGTTATGTTTCTACTCCAGTTCTGGTGTAAAATATAATTTGAAATTTAAAAAATATTATTTTTTGTTTTGTACCTTTTCTCATGAACAGACCATATGCTAAAATAGGGAAGTGTGGAGAATGTTGGTGAGGATGGATTAAGTATGGAGTTGTAGGTTTTTTAGTTATATGCACAGTTGCAAGTGCTTACACCGCAAGGGAACGGCGTGATTAGGTAGGTATATAAGTATGCACTACTTATATACAAAACATATAAAGAGGTGACAAACAAGAAGATTTCCTCTATACCTTAACAACAGCTATCTTCAAATTGGTGCTAGGCCACATGGCATTAGCGAGACTGATCCAACCATGAATCATGGGGGCAACAACAAAGCATCCATAAAACCCGTAACGAGAGGCCTGGGCCCAATCAAACTTGTCTTTGCCAATGATGGCTTGTTGGCACAAGCTAGACATGGGCCAAATAACAGCATATGCCACCATCCCTCTTGTGATGGGGTACTTTCTGGAGAAACTGGTCAGTTTCCATAGAGAATTCATTGTCAGCTCACATGGATGCAAGAAATTTTACTGGAAAAGATGTGAGCATGTCAAAAACCATAAAAAAAATTGGCTAAAATGATTTGTTTAGTAAAATATTACCCTATTTTTGAGTAAGTTAGTAGAATGTGTGCTACTCCCAAAAATTACAATATAATAACCAAACAATAACATTCGCGTCTCTGAATCCTAAGAAATAGTATTTTATTACTTTTTTAAAGGGTAACTTGTCAACCCTCATACTTCACCTAGCCTAAATAGTATTTTACAAAATATATCTATTTTTTCACATACATATTATCATTAACATTGGTACCAAATAAAATTATTTTGGAAAACGTGTATTTTGCATAAATGCTTTTATTTGTTGGTAAATTATTTAGTTTGTGTTTGAAATTAGACTTATTCCAATTTTTTGGGATCAATGAGACGTGTGCTACAAGTATTTATTCTAGAGTAACGGGTACTGGTACCTAATATGGTCCTTTATTTAGTGCCAGTGTTGTATTGTACTGATCTTATATTGTTTTATATCTTACGCATTATGTTTGGGGATGTGAATGTATTTTTTTTTATTGAATATGTATAATTGCTTATAGTGATGTCCCGTCAAAATATAATAAGCATATTTGATTAGCTTTATTGCCTAAACAGTTAAAATATGTGCTAATTTGTAATATGGACCCAAGTTAAAACCAAAATTAAAGTGAATTAAGTTATTTCTTTACCTTATGAATAAATGTATACAATTATTATAATCCATTTGTATTCATAGGAATTAGGAATGTTGCAACAGTGAGCAGACCCAGACGAGGCAAATAAACAACTAAATTAATAATTAGCAACCAGTGTAGCCAGGCCATTAAATCAAGCTAGAACATTAGAATTTTCCCTAAAAGTGTGAAATTAAATTAAATTCTTGAAGCATAATATAACCACATTTTAGCAGCACAGTGCACACTAGTTTATACCATTTGATTGCCATCTAGTAAAATCACTTTAGTGCTCTGGTGGTCGGGATATAAAATAGTGTGCTGATACAGTTTGGACCAATATCAAACAAAACTACATTGATACATTCCCAGTGGAATGCAATGAGTGTTGATCAATAGTGCAGTGCAGGGGGTGTTGACAAATATACCCACTTCCGTCCCGTTAAAGTTTTATAAAAAATAAAAGAATAGTACCCCTTCCATTTGCATACTCCTTCCATCTGCTAGGAGCGGGCTGTTTCACGGATGACCTTTAACATGGCCGTCAACAATCTCTAATAATCTCTGGTGCAGTGCAGTTTGCAACTGCAATTACTGGAGTGCTTTTTAAAAGCGTACATTATCACATCATCAGCTGATATTGAGTTTACCATTTAAATTATACTTCAACAGTACAATATTTGCTAATCGCTCCGAACCGACCTTTGATATAAGAATACTAATACTCTGTGATGTTACATAAATGGCCTTCAAAGTTGAGTTCTTTAATCAAGTGAGTAGGCACATTGCTTTTTTTATTATCTTAATTGAAGTGAATACTGATACTTCAAGTCACATTTCTCTTATTAAAACCTTCCTGTTTCTTATCGTGTGTATGCCAGCCCGAAAGGCAAGGAGACGTGGTGACAATTTTGTTTTATTAAAAACTACACAGTTTTATGTTATTTGTTTTAGGAGATGCTACAACTTAAGATATCTAACCTGATACATAAACGAGTCATAATGGAAATGACTGAACAACTACTTCATCGTACATCAGACATTACTCTCGGGTATTAGCTGGGCTACAATGAAATCTGTTATCACTGTCGTGTGTGCCTTTTATAAAAGGTTCCCCATTGCTCGGGGTATGACAACATATGCCGTTTTGTGGCCATCAGCGAGTATATGTCAACAATTTATTGCTGACAATGACAAGCTTGACTTTATTCAGGCAGCTCGGTATGGTTTTTTTGGATGTTTTGTCATGGCGCCTATGATCCATGCATGGCTGGGGTTAACCAACACCATGTTTCCTTCAGTGACACTTGGGACCGCCATCGTCAAGGTGAGGCCTATTAAGACAATGTAATTATAATAGTATTAACACTTCATCTTTGTGGTTTATAGGCCTACTTCTGTATAATATATAGGCCTATATATTTTAATAGAATCACATCTTACTACTCATTCTGGTAATAAACCCATGTAAACTAGGGTCGAACCCCGATCTCCCCTTCTTAGGCAGGGTTAGGAAGATTATATTTATAAGAAGTATACCTGCATTTGCATGAAGGATGAGTAGAAAACCATTTTTGAAAAAACTGCCCTTGGAACACCGGACTGAGATAAATTTGAACCTCGATCTCAACATCGGAGGTTAGTCTACTATGAGATTAGCGTGTTAGACCATAAGACCACAAGCAGGTTAAAAAATTATTATTACTGTAGCCATAAAAAAGTTGAATGTACTATGACATAAAAAGTGTTTGAAAATAAATTGAAGGACTACACTATTAAGACATGCCAGGTCCTGGACCATTGTCGTATAGCTAATCATTACTATTTTTTCACTTATTGATGAATGTACTCTACTGCACTCGTAATATATTTGCATAACCAATGTAAATAAAGCATTTATAACTAAACTAAACCATTATATAAGGCTTATAATTCACTAAAGTGCAGTGTAGCACAGAGCTGTGTTACATATCGCGTTTGTAAGTAAACTTAATCCAGAAGGAATCTGGAAGTGTAATTTCTTTAAATCATACCAGAAAGGTAGCTTTCATAATATTCGGTAATTTAAAACCATTGTATGAATATAGGATTTGAAAGCAGATTGTCATAAATCTGGATATGCCTGTACAGTAGAATGGCTCAAACATAAAACTACATTATAATGTATTATTATTTTTAATTTTATATTTTACTTTATTTTCTCAAATGCTTTGGCTTGTTTCTGCTACAGCTTACTAAGACTAGTGTGGCTTACGCCTGAGTAGTGGCACTGCCGCTTATAGGTCCTCGAGTTGACCTTTTGGTGGTAACCTTCCCAGGCCACCATGCTGGAGGAAGCCAACTGGCCAGACCCTGTTCTAGGCTTGTTTGATTTGGCCCTGGTCAGTCTCTTGTCTGCTTCTGACCTGGTTTCCATTGGGGCTCAACCCAACCTCCACCAGGTTATTCAGATCCTGGGCCACACCACTTGGCAGTGAAATCAGGATTGAGTAGGAGAGGTTAGGCGGAACCCACTAGTTGGCCCTATAATAATCCCAGTCTATATGATGTGTATGTGGACCCGTACATGCCCCACGGTTGGGCAGCAATTAATTATATTGATTCCTGTTTTTATGATGATGACAACACGTGTATGCCTTACTGCGTACTTGCCATCACACGGCTATATTATGATCTGATTGTATGTAATTCGATTGAAATCAATAAAAATGTTTGCACATGATTTAGTTTGTTAATTTCACTTTCAGTATTGGAAATTTAATATTAAAATGATACAGTTTTTTGTTCATTTATGAACTGATACAGAGAGCCAGAGCTAGTGCTTGTTACAAACTGAGATTTAGTTGGATTACTATACACACAAGCTGCTTATATATGACCTACCCCTTGCTTCTTTGACCCTTTGTCACCAGTGTTAAAACCAGCTAATAGGAGAACTCCTGGCAACCTTATGTTGCGAAGACTAGCTTCCCATTGGGTAAAGGCAGGCAGCTCATTGCCTACTTTTGAAATAGAACAAAGGGCGTTTTTTTTAAAGAAAGAAAGTTTTAAAACCTATTATATTCAAATTACTTCTGCAAATGCCTGATAATCCATGGATGAAGTATTAAAAGGAAAATTTACATACAGTTCTTTAAAGAAAAATAAGAAAAAAAAGAAAAAATCCATGAATTTTTAATCAAATGAGAGAGGTCCAAAACAATATCATTACAGCTTCTTGTATTGCACGTCATTGTCCTGTTAGTAGGAGGCCAATAAAGAGATGGGAGGAGCAGGTAACAGAAAGTGTACAATTGAAAGGAGAAGAATGGAAGAAATTTAAGGGGTAAAAATGGTGGAAGACTAGAGTAAGATACAGGCATTTTACTAAACTGACCTGGCCACAGGCTGGAAACACTTGATGATGATGAAGCTATTTTATGGATCAAATTTCACAAAATATTTTACTGTACTAGACCCAAAATACCATATATTGCAGTGGTAGAAATGTATTTTTTTAAATAGTGTAAAATAAACCATTAATATTAAAAAATAGCTTGTCTGTTTTGTTATTGAGATCTCAAATTGGTTGAGAATTATTCATTTGTTATACCTAGTGCAGTGACTCACATGTCTTAAGAAAACTAGTGAACTGCGAGGGAAGCCCCCTTCCCCAGAAGAGCTTAGAAGGGGAAGAGGATCTAATAAACATCCCCCTGCAATTTTTGAAACATTCAACACCTCAAAAAGCTATTTAGAGGAAGCTTTTTAAATATTTTTTTCATTCTTTTTTCTTGTTATTCTCCTTTAAATCTTTTAAATCTCCTATAACCTTTACTACTTATAAAAGTTACCACCACAACATATTGACCCCCGATACATAGGGAGACCAACTTTTCAGAGAGTGAACCGGGAGACATCCTTTGAATGATGACCTCAGTGAGTTTAGAGAGGGGAACACACATACAGGATGATCAAAAATGTATTAATATATTTGCACCGTCACACTAGATGATTCTAAAGACGCCGAGTACATGAACAAGGAAAACAAACAAAATAGGAGAACTCTTGACAATAAAAGATAGTAATGCATGTTGACATATGAGTATAGTCAAGCAAGTAAACAAGCTAATACATAGAGTAACATCAGAGCACAATCTAATATTTCCTAAAATTACCTATTATGTAGGCCAAGATAATTAACAAAACTGCAAGTTAAAATGCTGACACACTCACAGAGTGAACTCAGCGTGAAGCGCCAATGGTTTAGCACAACAGGTAAAACCCCGGTAAAGAAATATAATTCTAATCCGCCTCTTAAACAGAATTGCTATACTAGCTAGAAAAATAAATAAAATTATGAGGTTAGTATAGGTAATTCACCCCCCCCCCCCTGTGTCCGGGGATCCAGACTTTCTACACAATATGATAGCAATAGTTAATTTGTTGCAACAAACGTCTTACAAACTGCTACACACTAGCAGGGCCAAAACAGAACCTGCTCAGCATATTTTATAAACGACCCTATTTTAAGAAACAAGGACTCTATATGTTAGTGAAGCTAGCTTGATTCTATTAAGTTAAGTTACAAAGGTATCAGACAACTAACTGTCAGTTCTGGTCATAAAGAGACTGGTCATATATCTAGGGAAAGTTCCAAATCAGGGTTCTAGACCTTAACTTCACAAAGGCTGGCATGCAACCAGTTGGTTTAAGTCGGAATTGTGAGAAACACAACCATATAAGGGTTATAATCGATGAAAGTAAAATAGGATGCGGGCCCCGCCAGAAGAGTAGGAACAACCCACTGGTTGATCACCACAAACAGGTGAACAACAAAACTTGAATAACGTATAGTACATGATCCATGCCAGATGGACAGAAACAACCCAGAAGTTGAACACTGCAAACAGGTGAATAACACAACTTAAGTAACACATAGTACATGATCCATGCCAGATGGGCAGAAACGACCACAAGTTGAGCACTGCATACAAGTGAACACTATGTGAGGCGTCCAGATTACCCAAGATATGCAAACCAATACCTAACTAGGTATAACCATCAGGCCTGGAACAACCTAAACAGCCCCTTTCCTGCCTTGAATCCCTGATGATTAAAACATGGTCATGCAGGCTGAGGAGTGAGACACACCCCTAACTAAACCGCTGGCCTTAAGGACCGAGCAAAAATATTTGAGGCGAGAGATCACTCATGGCATGTACAACATGTCATAATTGATAAGAGGCTAACCTAATAACACATATGATAACCACAATAGCAAAACACACTCTCAACAGACATGGAAACTATCACTAAACTTTACATACTGGCAGTTGAGCCACCTACTCCCTACTAAGTTGAAAGTTCAAACATTATGATGTATTATTTCCGTTTATTCGGTCTGTCCATCGGCACCATTGTCGTGACCACTGAGTTATGACTTTTGGCTGAATGAAGAAACATCGAACTTGTAGAATATTTGACTGGTACTGTGTGTGATTTGCATTAAAAAACAAACAAAAAATGAATAATTCCTGTGTTGAATGAACTTTTCAATCTACTCATAACATTAAACAACCCAAGTGCAGTTTACTCAATTTTTTAGGCTTCTGATGGCCTCTTTGAACACTTTTAAAACATTGTGGAGAAACAGCATGTAAATTTCTACTTTACTTTAATCCTCACCAGTCTCATTTTCAACATATTCTATATTAAAGTTGGACATTCTTCTCGTCTCATGCTTTGAAAATATAAAACTAAGGCAGACTAGCATTTTTACATCTTCTCTACAGCCAGTAAGAGTGACAGCCATCTTGTTGGGATATTTCTAAGAGAGTATCTCCTTTTATTTTAACAAATTTAAAAAAACCATTGAAAGCTTCTGCACGTTTAGTAGAAACTAAAAAGTGACCAAAAACTTATTACAAAAGCCTCAATATCACACAAAAGTAAGTCGCATCCTTTTTTGGCGGTGTTATGCACCAGGTGTTCTGGACATTTGGCAGGCTAGGTTTTTTCATTATCTTTATTTAGAATTTGGTACACTGAATTAAATTTACATTTGCAGAGTCAGCTGAATATTCAGGAAGCTTAGAAGTATCATTATTGTGTTTAGATAAAAGGTCCACAACCTTATCTTGAATTTTATCTGCTGTTTCATTAGAATCTTAGAAAAAATCAAAGAGCCTATTGCATACCCCATTTTTGACATCAAAGTACTTGAAAACAACCTTTTTTTGTTCCTATGGTTTGACGCATAATTTGATCTACTTTAAAATGTATAATTCTTTTTCACATCTTGTAATGATATCGATTTTCCTATCTTTATTAATATTTGAGATTAAATATTTTCATATTTCTTCTTTTCAGTTAATTTAAATTAAACTCCTCTTTTCTAAACTACGGCCAAGTTTCTTTTTTTTTTCTTTTGTTTAGCTGCACGTGTCAGAAGCATGGTTTATTTCCGGGTTGTATTGCGCAATAATTAATAACAGGTGTAGAGTAACGCCGCGTCTGTTTTAATTTTCGCGCTCGTAGAGAACAACCTCATTGGTCGATGGAAATAAATCAAGTAGTGATCTGGGTTCGAGAGTATGAAACTACGGGGTTCACAGTCCTCAGCTCAGCAAGACGCTTATCTTGTAGAAGCACTCTTCCCTGTTTGATGTCTAATGGAGTAGACGTATTTAGGACAATCATATCAAAATCTATGAATATATGGGCACACGGTCTATTTAATGTATATTATGTACAATGTTTACACGTTTGACAAAACTGGCTCAACTGTAAATTTAAATTCATGTGAAAATAAAACTAACTACACGCTGAAGTATATGGAAGTTTTTAGTATTTATAAACTAGCATCCACTCATACAGCTTTAGATTTTGTGGAGTGTTATAAAATGGCTAACAACGCGTTACGTTACAATTGGCTAACAATGTGTGATGTTACAATTGGCTCTCAACGTGGGACGTTACAAGGCTAACAACGTGTGAAGTTACAATCTGGCAGGATTAGCTTTACAATAAATGGAGCCAACACTTTTGTTATTAAAGTTTCCGTTTTAGTTCACCCACAATACATTTTTGTTGCAATTTTTGAGTCAGTAAATGTAATTTTATTCAACTTCACTGAACAGGTCAGTGAACGATATGATAAAGCATGGCTATTAGTATGTTATGTCCAAGCTAGCTCAGCAGCAGCTATTTTTGGATGAGCATTTGTATCTTTCTGAGACACAAGTAATGTGTCTATTGACTTAGAAGAATAGACCTGTTTCGTCCTTGACTTATATGATTCTTGTGTTCATATGGTCCTTCACATCATTTTCTGTGCCATGCCCAACTCCAAATTCCTTCCTGCATATTATACAATATGCTCTGTGAGCATTGCTTACCTCTCAAATCCAACTGTTTTTTTTTCATTTGTTATTGAAATAGCATAGCCTCTTTGTTTTCTTCTTCACATCCTGACTATCATCTTCTTTTTCACTTTCGAAATTACTTAAAGGTATGACTCCAATTTTAATGGAGTAATAATATTATTGATTACAGTTTACAAAACATTAAACCTTTAAAACACTCACTACAGACCACAGAACACGCTACAGACATCGTAAATAACACTCACACTGACTGATTGTAGCAGAGATGAGTGGGAAGGTCTTTGAGCAGGATTTATTGATAATAAAAAAGTTTGCATGCGCTCAACGACAATGGACTCTAATACAAAGAGAAACTAAATTCTGAATATGTCTGGTGCGAGAGACCAAAGAAATTGAGAAAAGAGAGTAGAAATTCAACACAGGATTTTCCGTTTCAGCGCTCATCACTGTAAACTGGGACTTGAAGTGTCCTGGGGAGAAAACACCCAGGACTGGGAATTTTAGAGTCAAAATCGAGACAATCCTGGACACATGGGAATGGTTGCTCACCCTTTTGATATTGGTGTCACTTTCATAGGGGATTTAACATAAATTGTGTACGCAGGTTCTATTTATAAGTTGTGACCACCAAACATTGTTATATAGTGTAAGTGCACATCTCATGAAACTCTTGATAGCTGCATGCTAGCTAACTTACCCCATTGTGGTCCAACTGGTAGTTTGCAGGCCAAATGCTTATGCTCAAAGAAAATGTGGCCCTCACAGTATCCTGGAGAAAAATTAAGGGAGAGACTCGATGGCAGATATGAAATATCTAATGATTCAAATAAAAATATCTAGGCCTATAGGTCGTTCCACTCTTAAATTTCAGTAGAAGCTCTTATGGACATTTACAATCTTTCTCACCCATTGGTTTTCCCCTTAGCGCTGTCCTTTTTAAACCAATTGGAGTTGCTGTTTGTAGCTTAAAAATGTATGTTGTTATTTCTATGGAATAAGCCTGCTATATTATATAACATTCACTCTCGCATCTAGGGAAAGCACTATAAACTACCAAAAATATTTTTAAACCATTTATTTTTTACAAAATATAAAAATTAACATTGTATCTCAGTTTCACGAGTTTACAAATTATCATGTCATAAGTCTTGTTTCACTTGTGTGGGAAAACCAATAGATGGTTGGGGTAGTGGTCGTAAGCGACATCTGCAAAGTATTAAATGGATATATTGTACACAAGCTTTAGATAAATTTAAAACATATTATTACCTCATGAAATATTTAAAGTAAAACATGAAAAAGTTGTCTTGCTAGAAACATTTTTACTTTTTATTTTACATGTGTATATTATGTTAAACAAATTATAAGAATAGTTTAAATTTATTTTGGAAAAAAACTAAGGGTAAATAGCACCTCCCATTTATATGTGGTAGCATTTTGAAGTTGTAGAGTGGAAAATATAATTTACACTCTGCCCGGGTTTTAAGAGCCAGTTCATCACATTACAATAACAATTGATAATATTGACTACACATAACGTTTAGTCAATTTTACATTCATTATGGAAACAAATACTTCTCGGTTTGTAAAGTTATAGGCTGGATTCGTTGGAACTGAGGAGGCAATTTTAAATATTTGAAAATATATTTTACATGCAACATCTATTTTTATACCATTTTATATATATATATATATATATAATGGTATAAAAATAGATGTAAAATAAATAAATATATATATATACTATTGGGTGAAGAAACCAGCTACCCGCAGTGGTGGTTGGTCTAAGGCGTTATACTCTTTTTACACTTTGTCACCGTTTGTAATCAGGTCAGCTTTCTAATCTTGGCCGAATTCACTGGCATGAGTCCAACACCTTACCACAGTTGGTACCAGTAGCATGAGTGATAACTGTATTACTGTATTAGGGGTCCTGGGTACCATTCTTAGCATGTTGTAAGATTTATTATTGGTAAATTGTCAGATGGAGTACTGAATGCTTTGTTTTTCCTAGTATAGTTTGTTTATCGTGTGTTGATATAATCAGGGTGTTAAAAAAATATCAAGTGAAATACACCCAATTAGAAAATAATTATTTGAACTTGGTTTTATCAATAAAGTTGATTTTTTCACAGTTCTAGGCAAATACCAATGCACTTATTCTTATCAACTTTTCTCATTTTTAAAGCATAGTTTTGATTTAAATTAATACCAAGTTGCTGATAGCCAAATCACAGGCGCCAGACGCAGTACTATGCCTAACTATAAATAGGCTACAGATCTGGCGAGCTTAGTACCAATGAATTCCGCTTCTGATAACAGCAATGAATGTGAAATAATGTCCTCTTGAAAAGGCAAAAAACAGCTATTGGAACCAAAACTTAAGTAAGAAGTCTGTTTACCATTTGAGAGGTATTAGTGTTTTTTTTCTATCTATATTTTTGTGTAGATCTAAATGAATTTTGGTGTTTTAATTGGTATTTTTATCAAACATAAAACTAAGGTTAAAAACGACTTACTATATTATAATAAATCTAATAAGGTATGGATGAGTCTGATACCTTAACTCAGTCGGTAGCATGTCTGTCTTCTGAGCTAAGGGTCCCTGGTTCAATTCCCGGTATGGCCAAAAAATCTAATAGCGGTGGAATGTGGGTTTACCCAATCATAGTGATGAATTAACGACCAGGCCCTAGATGTTGTGCCTGTCCTAGTTGTAAGTTAGATTTTAAGGTACATGAAGCTATGGCAGGCCTAGCAAGCTGGCTGTTCACGGGCTGTAAACAGTAATGAATGTAAAGTAAAGGTATGTATGAGTTAGGCAATTGTTTAAGAAAGTGCTCACACATTCACATCTATAGAGGTGGGGAAAACAAATTGTTTTAACTGAATTATGAAAAACATCTTTAGATCAACATACTTCCCAACTTACTCATCACAGGTGATTTTGTGGTGTGTCTGGCCTACTGCCTGAATACAACATTGACTTTGTCATTTGTCTACTTGCCATTTATCTGGTTAGTTCATAATGGGTGTCAAGCACAATAAACCAAAAAGTGTGTTCCGACTTCTGAGTCTAATATTGACCATTATATGTACAATAATTTGATAACGATCCATGGTGTCAAAAGTGGCATTTAAACCAATGCCCTCACATATTCATATTCAGCAGATCAGTGGATGGTTTAACCATTTGAAACTTCATGAAATCAATTACAGCCATGTTGGAATAGCGTGATGGGGGTTTCATTGCAGGGGATGGAAAACACAAAGAGCCAAGAAACTATTATATAAAAAATACAATGAAGTGGGAATAATTTGTCCCAGGCTTTGGTGGAACAGACGACATTTGGCCCAGCAATGATGTCCTCTTTCTTCTTTGGCATGTCGCTGCTAGAGGGCAACAGTGTAGGGGCGGCAGCGGCCGAGCTGAGGGTAAAGTTCTTCCCAACCTTCAAGGTAATACGATATGATTCATTTTTATTTTTATTTATCTTTGCATCATAAAGAATGGGGCACATTTTCTATAACATTGCATAAATTTGGAAATATTTAATATAATTTTGAAGTCAATTTTAACTTGAAGTTTTATTCAGCCACTAGATGTTTCAACCACACTAAATTTGAAATTATGGCACCCAATAAATAGAAACAATAATTGGTTTTGTAAAAAAAAATTATTTTTTCAAATTCTTATAGGAAGAGCCTTTCAGAAAATACAAACATAATTTTACTGTGGTCAACATTAATAATACATTATTATTATTATTTTATAGACATGGTCTGACATACGACTACATGAAAGTAGATCTTGTAATTTTTCTATCTACCAGCTAAGGTTTTTCCTATTAAAATTGGATTGTAATCGTCCATGAGCAGTTAAATTTCGTACCTATAACATATTTTGTCAATTAAAATACACCCGCTTTGGTGGCCGCATGGTCTAAGGCGTCACTTTTGCAATAGACTAGACTGCTGATGACAGGGAGATCAGGGTTTAAATCCTGGTCAGGTATACTGAGGGTGGTTTTTCCTAATGGTTTTCCACTTTCTCTCCATGCAAAGTGGGTACTTTTACTCTAATTTCAGCCTTGCTTGTTCTTATCACATAAGCGTTAGTAGTACATAAAAGTATATCCCAAACGGGTAGTAAGACATGGTGCTAAAAAGAATTAAAATACCCATAAGACAATGAATTTATTAAGTTTTTTCATGTTGGTGTTAGGTTGGTGTATTTATTTGGACGACAGTCAACATTGTAAACTATAGTTTGATACCGGCTCAGCATCGAATCATCTTCATTGGAGCGTGCAGCTTCGTCTGGACCGTGTTTCTCGCTTACATAAAGCAACTTCAAGTCTCGAAACAACAGCCCACCATCTAGAGACCACGGCACGAAAAAAAAAACAATAATCCACTAATTTCCTTTTCTGCCATTTGATATAAAATATGGCCCATTCAATGAATCAGGAACTATTGCAAATAATTAATTTAACTACAGTTAGAAAAATGAAACCTGCACACGGGAACTGTAGTTTTGTGTGGCATTGCTTCACCACTGAGCAACCCCAGTTCATTATTCATATTTTAGGGTAGAGTCTGTAATGAATATGTGATATAATCATACGTTGATTTTCGTGAACATGTGCCATTTTTCTATCATACCTAAATGAATACCTATCTAAGTGCCATTTTTTTTAGAAACATATTCGTTAAAGGCATGCAATCCATACTAAATGTTAGTTTCAATATGAAATCATTAGACTACTTACACAATGACTTGATCCTAGAACAGACTCTATATCCAGTATACCAACCATTCATCGTTGCTAAAAAAATATTTTGTGATAAATATCTTGGTCCTGCTAAGAATTGCACTTGAAACTCTTAGTTGAGTAAGCATTTACATTACTGACTTAGCTAAGCTATCAGGCATGTGCTGGCCATGCTCATACTCATTAATTTAATAGTAAATTACATTTTGAATGTTCATTCGGATTTCATTTGGTCATTTAATATTTTCCCAACAAAATTATAAATTTGATAGAAATAGGAAATGTGAATTATTTTAATTTTAGGTTTTAATCTTTGTTTGTTTTTCTGCAAGGAAGGGTTTGTTTTTTTACGTGTGCTGCGCATTTAATATCCTATTGAGGCTATCTATATATATATATATATTTTTGAGGTATTTACATGCACCTGAATCGACTAATTATATCGGCACACGAGAATTTCTATGACTAAGAGAGCCAGCAATTTTGCCGGGTAAGGTATTTTCACATAACTTTCAGGACTATTTTACATGTCACAATCGGCAAGGGATCAACGACTTTATTTACCACTCGTAGTAAGTTGTGCTATGGATTTTTATCACTCAAGAAGAATTTGTCGACCCCAGTTGAGTTTGAACCCACAAACATCAGGTTCTGAGGTGAGCACACTACCCCAAGGCCACCGAGGTTGACGACTAGCAATAACCTACCTAAAATAACTAATTATTTGGGAGATGATACAAAGCCACATTATGGGAGGTAAAAACCACCCTTTGATACAGGGATATCTTATGAAGAAAATGATTAGACTAATTTAATATTTTCCTCTTATAAACACTTACTCAAAAGCATAATAACATTGCAATGTGTTCAATTTTGTGAAAAATGACAACCTCGACACAGGAATCAAAACCAGGACCTTTGGCTTTCAATTTTCGTGTCCAGGTTGTCATTTTTCACTCAGGTGAATTTGATTCATCTATCAAAATTGATCCTGTCGATAACCATCATGGATCAGTTTGTGATGCACATTAATTAATATAGCCATGTGTATTTTCAAACTACAGTGCAAGAGTAAAAAAGTTGGAATTTTTTAGATGGTAAGAGCTTGGTTTAATAAACCATATGCAAAAAATTACTCAAGTTAACAGGGGTTAGTTTTATGTGTGAAATCATCTTCTCTCAGTTCAGAACACTGGTGGCCAATGGTCAAATGCATTGGGCTTTGTTTTCTTTTGGCCTGGAGAGTGTTTGAATTCGGACCAGAGGCAATCAAGTTGGTTTTCCCATCCCTCCTCCAAGCTATTGCGGGTAAACCTCCTTATCTATACTCTTAAGATTAATTCTACACTATGAAATACAAATATTTTGACTGCACTAGAAAAATTAACTCCCTATTGAGTACAACATCCCAACTTCGGGTTTTATTGCCCAACTCGATGGTAAGGTAAATTGAGTGTAAAAATTCTATTGAAACCTATTTATACATTTACCATAGATTAGAAGCACACAATTAGAATCTAATGTAAAAAAAAATGCATATGATGTAAATGGATATCAATTAAAAGGAGAAATGTGGGAATAATCCATTGCACAAATGTGATATCTTCTTTTTTCCTGTTTTCTATAGTAGAAGTGGACACATACACATTTAAACACAAATACTAGAGTAATATTTTGGTATTGTTGCCTTTAAATCAAAACAGATATGAAGAAAGACTTTACATGCACACTTAACTAATCAATTTTTAAACAACAAAGAAACTGTTAGAAACACTTCAATAACATTGATGAAATATGACTATTTTTGTTTAAAAGTTGGCGTGACTATTTCTCTTATAAAAGACAGAAGAAAATAAGATGTCACTTTTTGCATTGGATTCTTCTCACATTTTTCCTCTTTCGCTAGATGATCTTTCTTCATTAAATTTGCACTTATTAGTTGATTTTTTTTTCTTTTTATCAATTTTCGATATTATAAAATCATTTAGGCACGAGACCTCATTATTAGACAAAAGTTGTGTACTAGTCATTTCTGGGAATGTATACAGTATTTGAAATAAATTGCAAAAATATGATTATATTATTAAATAAATATGAATGTTTACATGTGTCATCAAAGTATTGAAGAGTTTATAAAGATGTGTCAATTTATATTGAAATAACAACATTGAAATTACTTATTTGTATTTAAAATGTTATTTATAGAAAGGTTGAATATTGTATATAAAATGTTATTTATCTGAAAGAATTCTCACTCTGTGTTCACTTGACAATAAAATATATCTATATGTTGTAAACACAAAAGATATTTGGAACATAATTCAAGAAAACCAATAGTATCTATATAATTTATGAACTCAAATTAAATAGAAATGTATTTCTTAATAGTTTTTCTTTGTAAATGTGTATTTTCATTTTGTTATTGAGTTTTTATTCAATTTCCCAATATTTAATAATGAGATGCATATGAAAAAGGTGTTATCGAGTCGGCCAATCATGATTGAGAACTAAATTTCCCATCACCACATTGTTATAAATGGGAGCTGTATTACCAGATTAACAAAAATTAACATAGAAAACTTAAAATTTTCAGACCAATAAAAGAAATATGTTGTTTTTTTTACTTCAAATGATACCCCACATGTTTGACTTATCACTTGTCAGCCATTTTTTATGGGTAAATAAAAAAAGGCAGTCTACGTTGAGGCACTAGTAAATGCTGACTGGACAGTGTGGTTCGGCTGCACTATGCAGCTGTGCGGATGTAAAAGTAGCATTTTGTATTGTTGAGGACTTGAGTAGGTTCTTAAAGAGGAATGAGTTACAAGAAATGGAGACTTGGATGGTCTTTGTAAGTTGTGGACCACCTTTTCTCTTATTTTTGCGATTTTCCACATATTGTTTATTTGTACAACTATTTATTTTACTATATTACAACAATAAGTAAGGGTTGTAAATTTGTCACAGGTTGGTCGCTTGTAAACTGAAGAATCATTATACCACATGTCTACGGAATAAGTAATGTTGTTTTGTATCCTTTTATTTTTTAATCAATCTGCTATTTTTTACCAAAAATATCAGTATTGATGACAATTTTTTCTAATATATTTCTCAATTGATATATCAATATATTATTATTATTATTTATTGGTCTTGGAAAACTAGAATTGTGGTGTTATATAATGCTATTCTTAACTTCTTTTCAATTTTTAATGTTCTATAATCTGCTTCTATGACCGCATGGTCTAAGGCGTCACTCTCATGTTAGACAAGACTGTCGACAACAGGGAGATTAAGCTTTGAATCCCAGTCAGGTTTACTTATTGTGGTTTTTCCAAAAGGATTTTCCACTCTCCCTCCATGCTGATGCAGGTAAACTTCCTCTAAATTTAACCTTCCTCATCCCATGCGCATTAGCTTAATTATTACATATATGTATAGCCTGAAATGGTAGTAAGATGTGGTTTTAAAAAATTCATATGTGTTAATTTAATGAAAGTATTTTTTTTTAAATGTCAATTATTTTGATTCATAAGCCCTAAAGTGTAGTCTGAAATGTGAAATATATCGACAAACTGATGAATATAGCTTGGCTATCCCTAGATATTACATCACACGCTAGTCTTAATGGCCTTGTCAAGTACCTTCTTTGTAGCTGACATTCCATTGTGATATTAGAATTGTAAACTATTATAGCCTTAGACTTGTTATGAAATGATGAAATAATATATTTGTGTTGAAATACACTATAGAATATTTTACACGTGATCTCGTAATTATGTTTGTACGGTTAAGGAGGAAAATCCATAGTTTAATGGATGGCGAGTATTTGGAAACAAGGGTGTCAAGTGGGGGTAGGAATGTTGCAGTCAACCTTTTAAATACAGAGTGAACCTTAATCAAATACAGTGAAATCTCGATTCAAGGTTCTGAAAAGAAAAAGTATCGATACGGGAAAACAATAGCTGCAAGAAAATGTATAAAATTAGTAAAATCTATCAGATTTGTTTATATGTATTTATTAAACCAAAAAACCGCTCACAATGTTATTGTTTCTACTGTCTAGTACACTTTTCATTACTTCTTTTTAAGAGAGTCATTAATATTCGATTATTTAATAGCACCATTCCTTTTCAAATTGAACAATAAACTTTCAGTACTATTGATGTTTGATTGGTCTTTTTCCATGATGTCATGAGCATACATTAACCCCTTTCTTTATGACATTCGTATAAACAGCCCTCTACACTAACTTCTTCCTGTACACCAGTTTTAAACACCCTGAATTAACTTTCTTTTGGACTAAAATGTTTACCAATAACTTCAAAAAAAAATGATAAATCGAGTAACGATTGATGCCTGTTCTTATTTCCATAGTTTAAGTAAGACTTGTTTGGGGACCATAAAAAATGAACAATGAATCGAGGTTTCTTTGTCTATTAAATATTCTTGAAGGTTGACTATTTTTGTTGTTTTATATTTGAAAATATATTAAATTATGCATATTTATACAACTTTATACAATCAAATCATGTGGAAAACACAACAATCATGTTGTTATTTAGATAACTTTATCAGGTAGTGAGATGAGCAATAATAACAACATAAATTCTAACAAGCCCATATTATAAAAATTCCTTCAACCGGATATCAACCTATTTCTTATTTGAATGCAACGCACTTGATGGTAAGGAAAGTAGATTCGCCCCCATCCCAAGCTAATAGATTCCTGTATCAGTGGTTGCACACTTTAAGACATCATTCTCACAAATTGGATTTACATTGAGGTAAAAGTTTGAATATTAACCTGATGCACCAGTTTTCCACATGAGTTTTCTTATCGCCACTTCTTAGCAGGGGTGGATCCAGGGAGTAATTTTGAGGGGGGGGGACTCACCAAAGGGTCTTGGATACTGATTATGGAACACCTCCCAAGCTTAGTGGGTGAGGGTCCTTTCTTGGATTTTTTTTTATTCAACCCTAAAGGGGTGTTTTGAGGTAGTCCTGGACTTCTGGAAATGTGATTGCAATAAATCGAACTATAAATAAAACATTGTTATTTTTAATAACATTTTTATTTTATAATATTTCTTAAATGTATGCTATGAGTTGTAATTTACATGACCATTCTGTGTTAGCTAGCTTTAGCAGATCACTCAATCACTTGTGGGCTTAAAATTATATCATTGTGGACAATACAGAAGAGCCAAAACAATAAGTCTGCTTTGCACTCATCCATGTCTTTATTAGACACAAGGATGACACTGCCCTTTACCCTTAACAATCTTTGCAATACCTCAATATGAATTTTCCTGTTATATTATAAATTCTTGTACATTCACTTGACTCTTTTCATGTCGCCTTTTTCGTTGATCCAATCAGATGTGTTTATTTCAGCCAGATCACAATTTTTTCATCCGTTACCTGGTAATGTATAGGGCTTGGGGTTCACCCTTCCTCTGCCCCCTGTGGATCTGCCCCTACTCATAGCTATGGTGTAAAAATATTATGATTACATAAGTTAGCTCAGGAATACATTTTCTGAACTGCTTCACATGAAAAATATAGTCAAACAAGTCTGTTGTGATTATGTGTGAACTATAAATGTAAAATAAAAACTCTAAAAAAGCTCTTTGGTGCTGGCATTAAAGAGACTATTATATTATGTTTGATTTGTTCTTTTATTGAATGTTGTTATTGTATTATTAACATCCTGTGCACTAAAAACTATGTATTTTTATTCAGAGCTGTCATTAACAGATGTGGGGCCCACAGGTTATCTGCCACACCTCTTACTCCCCAAAAAATTACCAAAAGACTTGATTTTTGTTTATTATTATTACAGTAATTTGCACTTATATTCCAATTTGCGGCTGAATGAGGTATCAGGAAATTCCCTAAAAGGTAAATACATTGTAATAATGCTAGAAACTGTGTTTTATATATACAAGTGTTGATTTCTCCCCAATTATTCGTTGGATTTTCTTCCCCAATGAACATGATCTGTATAAAGGTACAAAAAACAACTGTGCCAAGTTTGAATTAAATCAGGTAACATGTTCAAAAGTGACAGTGCGAGGTTCTGTGCAGTGTGTGTGGTTTCCAGTTCCGAGTAGTACCATATGTGATTTACTCTTTTCAATACTCAAGACTTGTTAAATTAGTCTAGAAAATGGTAAATATAATGTGTGATGAAATTTAAAAAATAACTTTGCAATAAGACACTGATGATTAATATTTATGTACCTAAATTATATTCCCATACTTAATGAGTAGTGTCAATCAAATTTCTATAGTGCAACATCAAATAATAGCTTTAAGACAATATAACACTAAAATAAATAAAACTGATAAAACCTATACAAGTATTGCTGCAGTCCAATATTCACAGGAATAACCCTATCTCACAGCTAGAAAAGTTACTATGGCCTGATTTTGGTTGGAAGAACAGTAGAGAAAATTCAAACATATTAATTTGCGGCCAACATTGATACTATTTTACAATATGATTTGTGGTATTCTATGGGTTTTGATAATATCCATCAAAAATGACAACAGAAGATTTTATGACTTGACGTATGCATATATTAAAATGGTTTTAGTAACTTTAGTGACTAAATTCTACTGTTCTTCCTACCAAAATCATACTATAGTTCTACTTCCATGTATTTATATCCTTTGCAACTGTCACTTTTAATAGATATCAATAAAATACTAAAATGTTAGCAGTGTTGATCTTAAAAAAATCAATATTTCTAAAGGGCTCCTATGAATATTGAACTGTATTTTTAGATAATCTTTGTTTTATTTCTCTTATCTAGAAGATAGGTCTATTTGAATAAAAATATCCAAGGGTATTATTGTATTGAAAAAATATGCATTAATTAAAAATATTTACTAAGGAGGGGTTTAAATCCCAGTTGTAATTCCCCCTTTTTATGTATTCTTATACCCTTAAATAACAAACAGGTTGTTGGTTACAAGAGAGTTTTATTTTTATTCATCAAATTGGCAAAAAAGACTATGAGAGAGTGAGGCATGCCCAGAGTTAGGTGCTGTATACATACACAATGACCGAAGAGTAACAATAACACAACAAAAATGAGGGACGCCGCTTCAAGTTTATAAATGGCCAAACAAACAATTTAAACAATTACAACTAAATTGACCTTCGCACAAATCTGGTAGAGATGATAATAATAATGAAGGATGGTGATATTAAATCCTTGACTATTGTAATATCAAAAGGATATTAGCTAGTCGCCATCGGCGACTCTCAATTTATCAGAGTAATAGACAAAATTTTCTAGATAAAAGAATATCTTAACAGCTATAAATGGGTTTAATAGAAATATACGTTATAGTTAGGAAAACTAATATTAAACTATTTCAACTAGAGTTAAAAGAATAAGCACGCCGACTCGTGGCCCCTGATTTAACCAACAAAGAATAAATCTCTGAGTTTAACAATAACAAACTTTCCATTAATAACACGAAGCAAAATCTTAAAACATAGGATTTGGGAAAATTACAATATCATACAGCCCAATGCAACACAGGGCCAAAAATGGCGGTGCTCTAAAACCCAGCCGTGAAGCGGATAAAAGAGTTTCCCTATCAGACAAATGTTTTGGGTTCAACCATTCAACAGTATTACGTTAAGCCATAGTCTTTAAGCGAACTCGGAGACCCGGTATAAATAAAGATTCGATTTATAATATAACATCCCAAATGGTAAGTTTGACTGATTAATGTCAAACTGAATTTATAAATAAACAAAGCTAAATCTATCCAAGACCAAAGTGCCTCACCTAGCGATCGCAGTGCAATGTATACTGGCACTACAGAGTTCTGCCATTATATACACATGCTTGGGGTCATGTGTTCTCAAAGCGCGGGAAGCAAGGATGGGTAGGGGGTAAGGGAGTAGCACTGTTCTGAAACATGCTCACACAGTCTAGGCATAATTCAAACACGCGCCGAACAATAGTTCCGCTATCTTCCAATCACAGCTGTCGGCACGCACCCAGCCTGCACATATTGACTGTCTATTATTTTCTTTGATGAGGCACAATTAGAGGTGAGCAGCAAACTATGATCCCTCAGGTCAGTCTGAAATGAGTCGTGGCGTGGAGTCATACTGTGACGAGTCAACTGGGCCAGAAGCGGTAAGCCAAACCATCTTCTTCTTTACATGTTGTAACCAGGTTACACAGTCTTGGGTGGCAACATTGTTGAATCACAGCTACCTCCGACAGCAAGGCTGATTCATGGTGGTGAGAGGGCAATGAGTCTAATAGTGGTGGTGAATAAGGAAGTCACGGTAACAAGGGTTGATCAGTACTGTCACGTGCGTCGAAATCAGAGTAGACGCAGGCGTGTTTATCCTCGTAAACATGTACTTCCAGTATAGGGAGGAGATTAAACCTTATCTGGAGCAGTTAGAGGACATGGTAAGAACCTTTATAGGGAAACCCTTGGTTGTGGTGGCGGATGCGAATGCGAGATCACCTCTATGGTTTAGTGACGACATCAGGGGAGTGGACGGGAAGTTAGGAGGACACAGAGCCTATAAGAGAGGCGAAAAGCTGGTCGAGGTAATAGTAGCTAACCAATTAGAGGTGATAAACGTGTATGGGGAACCACCACATATGTAGGGCCTGCTGGTGCCAGATCAAACATCGATGTAACGCTCTGCAACCAAGAGGCAGCTGGCATGATCAAAAACTGGGAGGTACTGGACGGGATGACAGCGAGTGACCATAACCTGATTACCTTTGAGTATGTAGGAGGAAGAGTACAGGCTGATGGAATATCTAGGCTTAAGTATAACCTGAAGAAGGCGGACTGGAACAGACTTCGGAGGGAACTAGGAGGAAGAGTACAGGCTGAGGTATAACCTGAAGAAGGTGGACTGGAACAGACTTTGGAGGGAACTAGTCTTGCCAGAGTTGATAGAGGGCGGTAATGTCAATGAGAAGGCGAAAGAGCTGACAAGGGCTATACAGAGAGCCATGAGGGTTGCCATTCCGGTAATAAGAGGAGGAAGGCGTACAGTCAACAGATTCTGGAGTGACAAGCTTGGGAGGTTTCTGGGAGTAGCAAGAAAGGCTCGTCGGTGGTACCAAGCTGAGGTAGAGCCAATGAAGAAGCAGGTACTTCTGGTGACTTATAGGATAAGGAATAAGGAATATGAGTCTGCCCTGGCCCTGGCGAAGAGGGAAGGCTGGGAGCATTATGTTCAGGAAGAACTAAGAAATAACGCCTGGGGGATGCCTTTTCAGATGGAAACCGGGAAGATAAGGCCCCCAGCCATGATCTCGACGCTTAGAAGGCCGGAAGGGGGCATGACTGTGGGATGGGAAGAGTCCGCGAGGCTAATTGTAGATACCTTGCTTCCTGATGATGATGGACTGGACAATGACGAGCAGATGAACATGAGACGTGAAATGATGGAGCCCTATCTAAATAGGGCGAGGACGGATCCGATAACACAGGCAGAGGTTACCAGGTACATAGCCCAAATGAAAAGAAAGAAGGCGCCTGGACCCGATGGTATCAGGGTCGAGGTGCTTCAGGAAATCAGTGAGCAGATAGCGCCCTTCATTACGGGACTGTTGAATGAGTGTACCACTCAGGGCAAAGTGCCCAACGTGTGGAAGCAGAGTGAGATAGTCATTCTCAGTAAGGGCGATGAGAAAGACCCGCAACTCCCGAAGTCGTACAGACCCATATGTTTAATGAATACATGTGGTAAGCTGCAAGAAAGAGTGATCTGCGATAAATTGACAAAACACAGGGGAGAGGTGGGAATGCACAGGCAGCAGTACGGCTTTAGGAGGGGCAGATCGACTGAGGACGCTATCTGTGAGGCTATGAACCTGGTTGATAGATGTAAGGGGAAATACGTTGTAGGTATCTTTGTGGACATCTCGGGAGCGTTTGACAATCTGTGGTGGCCGGCGTTGTTTGAGAGATTGAGGGAAATACAGTGTCCGGTAGATCTTTACAGGGTCTTTAGGGACTACTGTAGAGACCAGTATGCTACCCTGAGATGTCCAGGAATGAAGGTAAGTAAGATGCTAACCATGGTATGTCCGCAGGGATCGATCTGTGGGCCGATTTTCTGGGACTTAGGGCTCGAGCCTGGGTTATCAGAAGTGGAAGCTCTCCCTGGAACGGCGGGAGTGGTCGCCTTTGCTGATGATGTTCTCCTGATAGTGGAGGCAAGGACAAGGATGGAACTAGAGACCAAGAGTGGGGCGGTGCTTGCAGGGCTTAACTCTTGGTGTAGCGGGTTAAGTTAAGCTTGGCGCCAGCAAAGACGACCTACGTGCTATTTAGGGGAGAGTTGAAAAGGGATCCGATGATAAAAATGGATGGACGGAGTATACGACGACGTAGTAGGAATACCAGGTACCTAGGTGTCACTCTTGACGAGAAGAGGAACTTCATCGCGCATAGGTGAACGCATGTGGTCATCGCGCATAGTAGAACGCATGTGGTCGGGCATTAAGAGTGATGAATAAGATCATAGGTATAGCAAATAAGAGGTTTATGCTACCTATGAGGTGCATAAGGCTTTATCACCAGGCTCTGCTAGTCTCCATTGTGGGCTATGGAGCCAGTGTCTGGGCGCATAGATTAAAGCGAGTGGTACAGAGAGCAAGAGTGCGACGCATGCAAAGGAGTGTACTTCTTAGGCTCTCTGGCGCCTTTAGGACGGTGGCAACTGACTCGTGCGTGGCCCTGGGTATCTGGCCGTTGGACTTGGAGGTGCGGAAAAGAGCTGCTTTGTACTGGCTCATAAAGGGTGATCTTGTTAAGGTGGGAGAACTGACCAGAGTGGGGGTGAGTACTAAGGGACAGGTCCGTGAGGCTCTCCTGGATGAGTGGCGAAGCGACTGGGACGCGAGTGTGACATGCGCAGGAGGACCTACCGGATCTTTCCTGATTTAAGAGAACGGATGAGGATGGAGTATTTGGAGCTATCAACAGGAATGGTCCATTACATAACTGGCCATGGGCCGTAGAGAGCGATACTTTTTAGTAGGGGAATGACTGATAGTGACAAATGTGATTGTGGAGAGAAGGCCACTCCTGAGCACGTCGTATTAGAATTCCCCCAAACACTATAAGCAAGGGCTGATCTGCAGGCTAGTACTGTGTACCATGTAGTGCGGGATGTGAACAGGTGAGGACTTCTCAACCAAATTACGTATGACGCGTCACGTAGGGAGAGGTAACGTGAAAGACTTAAAGAGGAGACAGGATGTAAATCTAGACTTAACTATTAGGGAACTGGTAGGGACGACCAGTAGTAGCGATGAGACTAGTACCAGTAGTGGTGACGGGACAGACATGGAGGACTTTGAAGACCATAACTGGTAGCGGAAATGTATTGGCAGAATATATGGAGTGAGACGGTAGGCTGGACCGAGATGAGACGCCTGGATATCCGGATCCCAGCTGAGTGCGGCATCCACTGGATTCCGGAGGTGGGAACCTCCGATGAATCGTGGAGAGCCGCAGTTCCAGTTGGGTAGAGCCAAGATGGAAGAATGAGTTGACGGCGGAATTCACCCCTCTGCTCAGTGGATCCCCACACTTGGAGACAAGTGTGTAGTAGGGTTGAGCGAACGGGCTTCCGGACCTTCGGGGACCCTCTTCGTCGGCTGGCAACAGTCGTCTGTATGAGAGGAGCAGGAAAAGACCGCAGCCTCGAGGAAGTGAATAGGATAAGCTGGGTTAAGCTTTTTTTTTGTATTAAATGTACTATTTTCTAATAATTAGTATATAAGTTAGGTCTAGGTCCATGGCGTTGGCCATGTGGGGAAGGTAGGTGGAGCGAGATCTTCGATGGGGCGCCTCTCCAGGCGGTGTTAAGGGGATGCCCAGCCCCGTTGGGGCTTTTGTTGACCCGGGACCACCGGATCCGGTAGCGGCGGGATATCTAGCGGGGTGGGGCATCGGGGCGTAGTATACCCAGGGTGAACTAATAATAATAATAATATTTAGCACCGCGTCTTACTACCCGTTTGGGTTATACGCTTTTAAGTACTAATTACTCTAATGGATTAGGAATTGGGAAGGTTGAATTAAAGGAAGTGAACCCGCATTTGCGTGGAGGAAGAGTGGAAAACCATTTAGGAAAAACCACCCTCAGTTCACCCGACCGAGATTCGAACCTCGATCTCCCCGTCCTCAGCGGTTGAGCTCAACACGACAAGCGCATTAGCCAACTACGCTACCGAGGCGGGTCGGGGTGAACTAACTAGCTGGAAAAAAAGTAGACGGTAATATATGGACATTAGGTTTAGGCGCTAAATTGATGTAGTTAATAAATAAAAAGGAATTGTGAAGATAGGAGAATAGATATAAAAGGATAGCACGCCCCAGTTTTTAAATAGGTACTGGGGTTAGGTCTAGAATAATGTTCAGGTTGTCCCTTTTCACTTAGTTGAATATATTTCTTAAGGTTATTATTTTAAGAACTGTTTTGTTGTTTATCTAAATTGTATTTGACTGATTGTAGTACTAAATGTTTTTATTTCTAACTATGTCTAAATAAACTAAACTAAAAGTCTTGTGTACTGAGGATGGTTTTTCCTAAATGGTTTTCTGCTCTCCCTCCACACAAATTTAAGTACACTTTTTCTAATTTCAACCTTCATTATCGCTTACTTATTAGCATAGTTAGTACATATGCGTAAAACCTTAACTGGTATTAAGGCCCTTAGCCCTGTCGCGTGCAAGTCTAAAACCTTTTTTGTAGTATGGTGGGCAGGAGGGTGAAGGTTGTGGCTTGACCTTACAACCGACCAAAGTATCCTTCCGGGCCAACAAAAACAGTTGAATCATGGAAATTGTAGATGGTGCTAGCTACTGTACAAGTGTTGTGGAAAAATCATATGTTTGGAAATATCAGTTTTCTCGAGAACGAGTGAAATGTTTATGTCAATATTTTCAACAACTCTTCCAAGATAATGCATCGATGTTTATTAATTGTTACCTTTTCTTATTTTTTGTCATGAAGCCGGCATTTTTCTATTGGTAAATGTCAATTTTATTGATATATAATCACTGTTAAAATTATAGAGGAAGTGTGTATATAAAAATATAACTTAACATGCTTCTATCCTTGAATAAACCATTTCCGAAAAGAAAATTGAAAAACAATAAAAATTCTTGAAGATAACAGTTTGTTCCAATGGCTCTGCATTTCCACGCCAAATGAAAAGGGTCAATCGCCTTAAGACGCTGTGCTAAAAAAAATTACTTGAAATTAGAAAAAATACCTTTTATTAACATTATTTTTAGCATCTAGGGCAGGTATATGCAAACTTACTTAACACGAATGCTAAGAAAAAAAGTTGGCAGTTCTAATATTTGTATTGATTAATTTTTTTAAATTTCATTTTAGAAAAATTATATATATATATATATACATACAGACACACACATTGATTGATACTGATTGATAAGTTAAAAACAATGGGAATATATAACAATCATAATTTTTTAAATGGCTTGGTATTTTTTTAAGTTTGTTCAGAAGATATTATGGAGGTGTGAGATGAGGGAAACTGTGAATGAGCTGCCAGCATTTTTTGATTTTATATAATCTAGGTTAATCTGGAAGAGGTGATTCTCAAGAGATAAGACAGATGCTCATCAATAAGTCTGTTTTTAAGATCACTTTTCCTATGTTTCATTGTTGAAAACATTTATTGTTCGAATTAATATGAGTATGGAAAAAATTCCATGTATTTTTCTACGCAATTCATCAAGTTTACAAATGTTTATTTTCACATGATTTTTATAAAAATACAGTTTTGTTGTGTTTAAAAAAAGCCTGCTTCACAAGGAAAAACATTTAAATTATTTATCCTGCAGGCCGAATTGAATACACCGGCAGACTGTAGTTTGTCCATCCTTGGATCAGGGGGTGGAGGGTTGAGAAGTGTTTCAACTTCCAACTCCCATCCCCATTGGTTCACAGTTACTTCAGGGTGTTCTGCCAAACTATATTTCAAAATTACCTGACTTCCAGGTTTTCCAGAGTCAATTTACCTTTCCAATCACTATATGGGTCATTCTATAATTGAGGGACAAATAGGAAATCCAAAAATAAAAATTTAAGCAATATTATAATGTATTTTTTTACTTGATTATACAAAATTTATTAAAGAATTAACTAATAAAACCAGCAGAGCTTGATTTTTTCATTTTTTAAAAGTTTTTTTTAGTTTTACCAATGTGGCAAACCATAATCCATCATAACGCCAATGCACATAAATATGTTATAATCTCTAAAATCCAAATAAAATATGTATTTTTACTAAGTAAAACATTTTTAACAATAATATTAATAAAACTATACACTTTTATTAGTTTATTGGCATTAGGATTTTGTAAGTGAAAAATTATAGAAAATTCATGTGTTAAATTTTCCAAAATCCCAAGAAAATTAAGTTTAACATTTCTCATTTTTTATTTATGTTTTTAATAGCTTAAATGTTAATAATATATAATAATAATCTATTTTTTTCTAAGAATGTCAATGAGAAATAGGTGATTTTACTGTTGTTAGAGAATTGATGCGGGTGTTAGCGAAGTGATATTTGGGAAAGCTGCATTTACATTGAAAATTTCACTTTACTAATGTGAGCTACATGACAATCATTAGTTTCATCACCTAAGTGACGTTAGTGAGGTAGTGACATTTTCATCACTAAGCATCTTAGTGAAATAATAACACTATTTTAGTTACCTAGCAACGTTAGCGAAGTGATATTTTTGGCAGACTTTTAAGTTTCATAGCTATAATATAAGTATAAAGCGGCAAACAAACATTGAGGCTAGTTATTGCCTCCATTTATATTCAACTGAAATGGTATTGTTTTAGTTATTTCAAAAACTCCAAATGATATTAATGTAACCGAAGTGATTTGCAATTAACATACTGTATACTATTTACCTAAATTTTCGTATGTTGACCAAGTAATATTAAATAAACTTTTTAAGTAATGAAATAACAAGAACTAGTAAGTACAGGACAACAATATGCTACGGCTAATGGGGAACAGTGAAACATTCTGGAAGGTTTTAACACCAGATTCAAAATATCATGTTTGTTCAATGTGTGACTTGGGGACAAACAAACATTAATTCAAATGTCGAAATTCATTAATAAGTTATTGAAATGGATTCTTCAAACGAAAATAACAGTATTACGGGAATATTTTACCGTGGATATATGTATTTTACTCTTTTTCTTTATTTTTGTATAGAACTTCAAACTTAGAAATTAAAAGGTGGGTACAATTAGCGAGGTGATGAAAGGGGCTTTTAATAATTATTTGGTCTAATTTGTTTTTAATACTACTATATTTATATGTTTCTATCAAGTTTTATACACTTTCTACTACTAAAAAAAAGTGTTTTTTGTTTTAAAAATAACAACATATTTATATAGACAGCGGACATAAATTGTCCCTCAATTGTTTTATTAAGATTGCAACTTAATGTAATGTGATATTATTTCTAGACACATAAATCATCTGAAATTGTGTCACTCTATGATGGAGTTAAAGAATTTCACTCTAATACAATGGGCAATTGTGTGGTGCGATCTAAGTTGGAATTCAATTAAATCCTATTGAGTACACCAATGCAGTTTAAAATTGTTGCGAGACACATTCTTTTTTAGTTTCTCCTTTCAATATTGTAATCGAAATCTTGCACATGCGCATAGCCATGGCTCAACTTGGCTAAAAAAAACACAGAGATAGGGATGAAAAGATGAGACTAAAATCACATATTGACTTTGAGAATTCAGATTAGTATGCTAATTTGTGTTTAAAAAGATTTGTGTAACTATTAACTGGAAGAAAAATGTTATTTTGACTATTGTAAATGAAAGTTTTGTATTATTTTAATGACTGTGTGAAAATTCCAGAAATTTGATCAAATTCCCTGACTTTTCCCTGCTAACCAGATTTACCATGTCGCTGGACACCCTGTACTTAAAGGCTATCAAAAAAAGGCCAAAGTTAGCTTGAACAACCCATAGGAGACTTTATCCCAATGGAGATTTGAGATAGGACAGCTATTATTTAAATCAATTAACATTGCTAAGTTTGAGTCATTTTGATGTTAGAATAAGCAATCATTCATCATTTGATAATGTAAAAATAAACATAATAAAAGGTGTGACTATTATGGATTTCCTGATTAATTCATTATCAGTACCAATCTCGTTTGTTTTTAAGCAGATAAATATCTAGAAGGTATAGATTAAAAGCTTCAAAGCTAACGAGTTGATAGGTAAAGAGAGGAGAGGTGAAATATGTTGTGTTTATCTGCACACTAGCAAGCGTCACTTCAGGGCTCACTCACTGATAACATTCTCTCTGTTTAGTGAGTCATAGCAGAGATAGTTGTAAACCATGAAATACAAGGTTGAAGCCGACATAACGACATGATACGGGACAGACTTCAAGAACTCAAAGAGGTTTATAAAGTAGGTACTTATTAACTCATTCAAATCAGTTATCATGTATATTTTGTTACAGCTGTGGATTTTTTTAAATGTATTTGAACATTATGATTTGTATTGAAGAGTCAAATTAATTCATAAATAACTCTTATTTAAAAAATGCCCCATCATTTGTAAAGTAAGGTTTGTTCTTGAATACAGGCTGATGTGTCAGTTTATAACATAATTTTTATTAGCAATGAAAGTTCTACACCAACCCTTGTACACTCCATTTACCAAGCCAGGTAACAACAGTCTTACCTTGACTGATTACACTATGACTCTATCTTATAAGGTGCACCCTAGTGGAACTAAGCAAATTAAAACTGCCACCTCTAAGGTTAAATGAAGGGTATATAGAGTCCAATTTTCATAGGAACATGACAATTAAAAAGTTACTAGAGCTTCTTCCATGTATTCATATGTCAAACCATGTGATCTTACACCTGTCAGTTTGATAAATATTGCTAATAGCAATATAATAATAATAATACAGTAAAATGTTATCAATGTTGACCACAAACAAAATCTTTTTGTATTTTCTAAAAGGCTATTCCTAATAGAATTGGACTGTAGCTATGCCCCCTTAGTAGCTGGGAGATGATTGTTGAAAGAAAAGTTAAAATAATATGAAATATGATGTTATATAGGCCACCCAACAGAATGAAAGCAATGGAGAAGTTCAAGTCAGTATTGACTCTGAGTATGAGAACAACGAACTTCCAAAAATTGCCTACTTCTTACAACAGGTTAGCACCAATTCTGTTTACTGTGTCTTATTTTACTATCAACTTTTTTACATCCATTACTGTTTCCAGTCTGTGACCTGGGTCACTTTTATATACAAGCCATATATTTTACACTGCCGGCTTGCTAGGCCTGTCGTAGCTTTGTATGTCTTATAATATAATTTAAGACTAGGACAGGCACAACATCCAGTCCCCGGCCGTTAATTCATCACTGTGAAAGGGCAAGCCCACATTTCACCAATGATAAATTTTTCGGCCATGCCGGGAATCAAACCCGGGACCCTTAGCTCAATAGACAGACACATTACCTACTGACCTAAGGTGTCGGATCACTATTGTAAGCTATTCACCTAATATTAATGAAGATAATTTAGTTTCATGTTACAAACCAATATTGCCCATGTGATTGATTATTTTGTTTGGTGCTTAACACTGTCCTAAGCTCGCATCGGTGGTCCCTCAGGGCATTTTTTTAGTGGTTTACTACCCTCCCTCCATGAAAATGAGTCATTTCCTTTAAAATTCTACCCTCATTCCTATCCCATTAGTGTAATTAATTTATGCATAAAACCTGTACAAATATTTTTTCCTCACTGCGTCTCACTACCCGTTCAGGTTTTACCTGTATGTACTAACTATGCTAATGTGTTAGGGACAAGGAGGGTTGACTTTAGAGGAAGTGTATCCACATTTACATGGAGAGATACTGGAAAATCACCTTCAGTACACCCGAATGGGATTCTCCTTGTCATTTGCAGCTGAGTTTTTTGTGAGTGATGCCTTTTGGGTTATGTAGCGATTAAAGAGGCTCTAAATGGATCCTAATGATGAAATAAAACCACTACCTTGGAACCAATAATGATCATAGTAGAATTTAAATTCTTCGCAATTTAAAATTTAATAAATGGACAACCATGTTTTAATTTTAGCTATGAAAGGTAAGGCATTAGAGTTATTTCCTAAATTTCATACTTATGATCATATTAATTTTAAAGGTGAATTTAAAAAAAACTGAATTACTATAGAGATTCAATTTTAATTATTTTAACAGTATTATATTTTTATCTTAAATTAATTAGAATTATGTTTAAATCATGTGAAGTTACCATCTAAGTCAGATTTTCATTCACAAGGGGCCATCATTAAATTATGTAAGGGTTTTGGTGAGGAAGTGGGGTTTCAGTATTTTCTTCTGTTTTCTTAAGAGGAAAGGGGGTGTTAGAATCCATCTTGGGTCAAGGTTTTTTTCACCACTGTTTATGGTAACACAAAATCTAGAGTAAAAAAAAATTGCTAGAAAATAAATATAATAATTATAAAATTTCACTTATAAAGTTTTCTAAAATTTCATATCACTCGCTTTATTATTATCCTTATGTCGAAAAACTTAATGATTATAATAATATAATTTACTAAATTGTAAACAATTATGTAAGATGGAGGGAATGCAAATCTTACGATTCCTTACGTGGAGGAAGCAGGGTGAAGGAGGGGGGTAAAAATAATTTAAAAAAAGCCTTATATCATTTAAGGACGGCCCCAGAGGTAAATTTCTGATGAAATTAAATCAACTAATGATAGTAAACAAATTGCATCCAGAGGAAAAACCACATGAGTCAACTTTCTCTCTTGTCCATGTCACAGGGTGTGTACTAAAGACCAATGTTGGTCAGAGGTTTCGTGATTTTTGTGCAAATCTACAGATCAACATAATTTTTTTTAGAAAACTCAATCTTTTTTTTTACAACATTAAGAACTCTATCTTAATAGCGTCCATAAATTCACCGATTAACATAATTGTGGCTTCATTAATTAAAATATGTGAATTTGTATATAACTTTGAAATTGTGTGTATATATATATATATATATATATATATAATTGTTTAGGTAAAATCTGAGCTCACCACAGAAAAATCTAGAAGCGTGTGGGATTAAACCTGGAGCCTCTGGTCCTTAGCCAGGAACTCCAACCCCTAGACCACAGAGGCCATAAATAAATTAATTCTCTAATAAGACTATTTAAGGATTCATAACCATAACTTTTCTATGTTTTAATTATTTTTGGGGGTGTGGGTGTCTGTTATTTGCAGATTGAATCAATATGGACCATAATCAACAACATCCAAAATGACACGGCAGATATCAAGAAACTCTACGGAGAAATACTCTCCCTCGCAAGACCTAGCGAGAGTGAGTTTTAGTGAGTTTAATAAAATTCACTTTAGATTTATTAAAATGTTTAACCAAGAGATTTAAAAAAGTGCTTGCATGGATATAAATATATATTTATATATGTGTGTTTGTGTGCTTTGAATTTTCTATTATTTTTATTTATTTGAGGTATTTAACATGCGCTTCCTGAACCGACTGATTATATCAGCAAATGAGAATTCCTATGACCATAAGAGCACACCAACTTTTCCAAGAAAGGTATTTTCACATACCTTTCAGGTTTTTTTTATAGCACAATCGAGATGGGACTGACAGCTTTACTTCGCCTCCGAAGGAAGCTATGCTACATATTTTTATTGCTCAAGAAAAATCTGTCAATACTGACTGGGTTTGAACCCACAAACATTGGGTTATAGGATGAGCACTTTACCCCAAGACCACTGAGGTTTGTGAATGTGAGGAATGCCAGACCTCCACCGTGGTTCGGATTCCACGTTAAGCTGTAGGTCCTTCATTTCATCTCACAATCAGCCTACCATTACACATTAGCGTAAGTGTGTATAACCCGAACGGGTAGTAAGACGATATATATATATATATATATATATATATAATTGTTTAGGTAAAATCTGAGCTCACCACAGAAAAATCTAGAAGCGTGTGGGATTAAACCTGGAGCCTCTGGTCCTTAGCCAGGAACTCCAACCCCTAGACCACAGAGGCCATAAATAAATTAATTCTCTAATAAGACTATTTAAGGATTCATAACCATAACTTTTCTATGTTTTAATTATTTTTGGGGGTGTGGGTGTCTGTTATTTGCAGATTGAATCAATATGGACCATAATCAACAACATCCAAAATGACACGGCAGATATCAAGAAACTCTACGGAGAAATACTCTCCCTCGCAAGACCTAGCGAGAGTGAGTTTTAGTGAGTTTAATAAAATTCACTTTAGATTTATTAAAATGTTTAACCAAGAGATTTAAAAAAGTGCTTGCATGGATATAAATATATATTTATATATGTGTGTTTGTGTGCTTTGAATTTTCTATTATTTTTATTTATTTGAGGTATTTAACATGCGCTTCCTGAACCGACTGATTATATCAGCAAATGAGAATTCCTATGACCATAAGAGCACACCAACTTTTCCAAGAAAGGTATTTTCACATACCTTTCAGGTTTTTTTTATAGCACAATCGAGATGGGACTGACAGCTTTACTTCGCCTCCGAAGGAAGCTATGCTACATATTTTTATTGCTCAAGAAAAATCTGTCAATACTGACTGGGTTTGAACCCACAAACATTGGGTTATAGGATGAGCACTTTACCCCAAGACCACTGAGGTTTGTGAATGTGAGGAATGCCAGACCTCCACCGTGGTTCGGATTCCACGTTAAGCTGTAGGTCCTTCATTTCATCTCACAATCAGCCTACCATTACACATTAGCGTAAGTGTGTATAACCCGAACGGGTAGTAAGACGCGGTGCTAATAATGATAATTATAATGACCACTGAGGTCGACTCATTTGTACTTCGAAGATACCATTGAGATATACTTAGATGTTTTTGTCTGTGCCTCTAGATGGGTATGAATGTCTCTGATATGTGTGAGCTTGGGGGAGTTGCCGAGTTAGCCGAGATATTGCCACTTGGTTGTTGCACTTAGGTTAAATATTGATCAAACTTTTAACAGTGCATGAATTTGGTTTTCACTGGAATGTATACAAAACTACTCTTTATGACCCTATACATGTATATAGTTGTAAACTTTGTTTAAAATTTACATCCACTCTGAAAAGTCCAATAATTCACATATTTTGGTTGACCATTGAGTTCTAAACACCCTGGAAACTGAAAGGTGGCTGGTATAGAAGTGTAGAATGGATCTTTGTCAATAGAACTATATAATTTAATAAAGGGGATCACAACATTGTCATTTGTGTATTTTCTCATACTGCCTAGCAGCTCCATCTAGGAACACTATAAACCCACTTGGTTTCGGGCATTTATGAGTTTCTGCTCTACTATTCTAGCGCATAAGAACTGTGATACGAACAGAGCTCTAGAAGACAGTTGCGTCCCATCTGTGCAGCCCAAGTTACCACCATATGCCTCCTAGTGCCCACTATCTTCAACTAATCAACTAATAATATTAATTTAGTAAAAAAGTTACATAATAGTTAATTAATAATGGTATGTAAATAGTTTAGCTTGAGTAACAACAAAATTGTACAGTTGTTTCAATAATATCCTTCAATCATTATGATTATGTATGCCCATTGAGAAATTGTTTGTTCTCAACAAAAACAAAATTGACAATTTCACTTTAAGTTCAATAAACACATTTTAAATAAGTAATTCAACTTCATATGGATGTAAATATATGGCAAAAAAAACTCTAGATAAATTATAGCACTAATAGGTAAAATTATAGTCCAGACATCTATAAAATGTTACTAGATCTACTTTCTCTTATTCAAACATCAAGTCGTGTGATCTGTAGCTGTCACTTTTTGATAAATAGTATCAACATATATGAATTAAAACTAAAAATATAGTTAAATATTTTCAGGTTTGTCTGCAAAATAATGTGTTTGTATTTTCTTAAAGTCCATTCCGATGAAAACTGGACTATTCCATTCACTGCATAAATACTAGTAATAAAGATATACATATACACCCATATATTTCCATGTTTTTAAGTCTAGTGACATGAGATAAGTACTGTTCGCCTCTGAGACTCCAATCATGCTCACATACATACTAATTAAAAACAAAGAAATTCCTCACTTCCCCACCAGAATGTAAATCCCTGTCTTCTATGGACACTTACCCCCACCACAGTTCCCCTTTCTCCGAAGGATTCGCGTTATAGCCCCTTACCCTCCTTACATTCTCTGGCCATGATTCAAACCAACAACTCGTTTCACCTCGATATATGTATTTATAGACCCGCTTTGGTGGTCTTAAGGCGTCGCTCTCTCAATTGACTGAACTGTCAGTGACTGGGATAATGTGGTTCGAATCCCGATTATGGAGGTTTTTCACTCTCCAACCCCCTACAAATGTGGCTACACTTCTTTTAAATTCAACCTTTCTCACTCATCCTTACCACATTAGCATACAACCCGAATAAACAGTGATATTCTGTGTTAATGTATAAATATATTTAGTATGTGACTTATTGAAATTAATGTTCTCGGGCTTGAGATACATTGAGGCAACTAAAACTTTCAATGTTTCAGCTGTAGTTACAGTAACTACAGCCTAAATGTTAGAAATTATTATTCCTTCAATCAGCTAAAACCTGAACTTGTTAATTTAAATACAAACACCGGCCACAAAAGCATTTTTTTAAATCACATTGTCTTACGTCATGTTTGGGTTATAGCATATATGATAATTACTTTAATAGTCTAGGGATGAGGAAGGGAGCATTTTAGAGGTAATCCACCTACATTTGTTTGGGAGGATTGTGGGAAACCACTTAGGAACAACAACTCTCAGTAGACCCGACTGGGATTCAAAACCCTATCTCGCCCCCATCAGCAGGCGAGTGTAACACCTCAAACTGTTCCTGAAGTGGGTTCAAAACAATAAATTTGTGTAACGTTACTATTGGATATGTTTGCAGAGTTGAACCTGCAAGTGGAAGATAAAACCGCTTCAGTACAGCGCACTGTGGTGTCTGCTCGTAATAAACTGCAAGGTGAGGACTTTAATTATAATGACCACGATTAGGAACAACTGCAAGGTGAGGACCTTAATAATAATGACCACGATTAGTAACAACTGCAAGGTGAGGACTTTTATAATAATGACCACGATTAGTAGCAACTACAATATGAAGACATTATTAATAATGGCCATGATTAGGAACAAATTGAGACACCTTTTCTAATAAATCAAGGTATTATCACAACATGTAATTTATACAATAGGTCATAATTGCAGTAATTGAACATCAACACACAGGCTGCAAATCATTGTAACTACGGCACAGTTGAGAGGAGACCACAATTCAATTAATTTAAATTAGTTGAAAAATGACACCTGAACACGTGAATCAAACCTGGGACCTTTGGCTTAACTTGTTAATGCTTTACCACTGAGCTATTCAGCAATCGTCCCATTCTCAGGGTCATTCTTTTTCATAGTATACAATACAAGGTTGTGATTTTTAAACAGAAATCTTAATGAATATCTATACACGGGTTGAAAATCGTAATTACGGCACTGTCCGTGTGACTGTACAATGAGTGAAGAACAACTCTGAGCATGGGATGAGCCTTGGATACCTCAGTGTTAAAGCATTGACGCATTAATCCAAAAGTCCTGGGTTTGATTCCTATGTCTAGGTGTCATTTTTCAACTAATTTAAATTAAGTAAATAATTGTAAAATACAGAAATTTTGATTGAAACCAAGTCGAAGTTTTTGGAGCTTTGCATACTCCTAATCCAGTGATGTTGATTTTAGTGTGTATGTGATTACAGAAATGTCAGTCAGGATAGACAAGTCGAAGAATTTGTCAGAGAGCTACGAGCCTGCCTTAGAGAGGATAATGAGGGTACACTATCACACACTCACAAGGGCACTCAGAGATGCTGTGGCCGACTTTAATCTTACGCTTGACAAACACAAGGAGAAATGTGAAGCACTAGTGAGACAACAGCTCAGGATAGGTGAGTGTGCAGGGCCGTGGAGAGGGACAGATTCAAAAATTCAAATCATACTTTAAAACACTTTTTAAAAATATGAGTTACACAGACATAATAAAAACATATATACTCACAATACAAAGGACAAAATATATCAATAAACATAGTTGTCATAAAACGGGTCACTTTGTTTTTTCACTTAGAAATAAAAACATTTTTATAAATAAAAAATACAATTAGATGAGACCTGACCTATTTCATAAGAAAAATGTACTACTTTTGAATTGATAAACCTAAGGTTAAAAAAAATAAAAAGTATATATTTTGTATAACTATGAAAGCACAACATAATAAAGGTTAATCACATTCAAAAGCATAATATTTAAAGTATAAAAAGCATCACATTTATATTAATTATTACCAAATGTTCTTAAAAATCTATCATTTTAAATACATAAATTGTTTTTCTGGCCGTTAGTAGACTAGACATATCTTCTAGGCCCATGAGCGACACCCATGCACTGCAATAACGTCACCGTCGTCCACCGAATAATTCAGACAAAAATAATAATTTGTGGATCGCACAATAATCAACACTAAAATATAACTTAAGCTGTTTGTTGGCCTAAACAAAATGTAGATATTCCTATTCCCTACAACCAATAGCTTATCGCTGAGGTCTTAAAAATTAATAAACTTTTAAACAATAGGTCCTCGGCTGCCCCCTCCCCCACCCCCCCTTTATCTCCCCGCCCCCACACTTCTCGTCAAGCCTGCAGGTGTGTACAATCACACACTTAGATCCAGGGTTGTAATACCTAGAAACTAATTTTGGAAGCCACTTTCGAAAGATACTGGAGCCTTAATTATTTTTCAACACCAACAATTAAAATACACCTGTGTGGTTTGTTCTAGAATGACTTTTATGCATAAAATATAGTGCACTTAGCCAAATATAAATATAATAAAATGAAGAAATTTCTAAGCGCACAAAAATGTAAAAACTAGAGATGGGTAGAATCCTAGATTATTTTTTTTTTCATCTTGAAACTTTAAAAATGTACACTTTTACTAAAAGTGAAAATAATTAACATTTAATTTAAAAAAAAGTTGTTTAAGACTTGGTGCCACTGAAAAATGCTATTTTTATTTGTCTCACTTTTATTTAGTAAATTAATTATATTAATAACATTTTGTCCTTTTCTGTGATTTTGTATTCTTCCAAATACACAAGTCATTATAATTACTTTTACCAAGTATTTAAAATTGTTATTTGAAGTAAAGGTCCTCATAAATCGTATTCAAGATGCTTTTTTGATATTTTTATCAATCTTGAATCTCTATAGTACCATAGGATTCAAGGAATCATGTATTCGAGCATCCCATCTCTAAAAAACACTAATGTATATATTCCCTAACTTTTATAAAAGAGATTCTTGTACCTATTTTAATGTTAATTTTTTCCATAAGTGTTGTTTATAATTTGAATCAAAAGCACCATATATATCAATCAAGTTTTATTTATATAGAATTAACTGAGAGAATAAAAATATTTTCCTCACAAGGTGAGTCATAATGTTTAGATTTTGATTTTTTAATAGTGGTTTACTTCTTAAAAACACATTCCCTAACATACTTTCACTTGTTTGCAGTGAGGCAATCTATCACCAATGAAGACTGTCTTCGGCAAATACAAAAAGGGGAGTTGTCTGTATTTACGGATAATGTAAGTTGGATGAACTTTTGGATATCCGTAAATATTATAGAATTAGGTTTATTTAAAGTTGAACAACAATTTCCAACTTTTGGACTATAGAGATGCTTCTCTCTCCGTGGCTTGAGCCCACAATAGAGCTATAACGACCAAGCGGCTGCCGCAGTTAGGGATGATAGTGCTGACATTTGCAGATACAGGATGTCATGTGGTCAGCACAATGAACCCTCTGGCCGTTAATCTCGATTTTCTAGAATGGAACCGCTATCTCTTTATCTAAATAACTCATCATTTGTCCTCATGAGGCTAAGGTTGACTCTGTTCCAAACCCACTGATTTATAGAAAAATTAAAGAAGCACCCGGCATTGAACCAAGGACCTCTGGATCTGTAACCAGGAACTCCGTCCATTAAACCATAGAGGTGCTCTTAGAGATGCTTCTCATTAGAGAATAGTTAAACTAAAACACCATAATTCAATTTATAGCCTATTTGTTGGGTTTAAAAAATATATATATATTTAAAGATTTTCTTTAGTTATATCAAATTACCTATATAGTTTCAGCAATTTATATAAGACTATCTTTAAACACTTTCAAATAATAAAATGTTCTCCAAACACAAAGTAAAAAAAAGTGTAATATTTTAAATAAACACACACAAAACAAAAGATTTGTTTAACGTTGTAGATAATCATTGAAACATTGGAGGCTCGAGTGGCCCTGGATATTCTGAGGGACCGGCAAGAAGATCTGGAGAGGATAGAGAAATCTATCATTGAACTCAGAGATATGTTCTCTAACATGGCTCTATTGGTGGAACTCCATGTAAGAACCCTCGAACAAAATAAACTTGATACAATACTTTAGTAGAACCTTGTCACTTTGGAGACACAATGCAAAGTTTAATAAAGGCTCTTTTCGCATGCTTTGGTGACTGGATTGTCAAAGGTGTCACTCTCATAATGGACTTAACCACTGATGATGAGATTAGGGTTTGAATCCAACACAGGTGTGCTAGAGGTGTTTATTTCATAAACAGTTTTTCACACACTCTCTCTCTCTCTCTCTACATGCAAATGTGGGTGTACTTCCTCTAAATTCAACCTTCTTCATTCCTAACACATTTGCATAATTAGTACATATGTGTATAACCCAAGCAGGTAGTAAGACGCGGTGCAAAAAAAATGACACAACCCAATTATACAAACTTTCTAATATAGTGTAATATAGAATTTGGCAAAATTTTCAAGAAATAAATCATCAGTAAGCTACCCCTTGGTAAATCTCCCTCAGAAAAACAAACTCTATTTAGAAAATCATATTTTAACAAAAAAATTAAAGCCATTTATGAAAAATTTTGAATCTTCAAGATTCACTCATCAGAATTATAATTTTAAAAACTTCCCAAGGCATGAACATAACATAGCATCTAATTAATTATACAATTTGAATAGAATCCATCAAACCCTTTCAGCTGTAGCCACAGGTAGATGCAGACTGACTTGTAATGTCCACTATTTTGAGTTCGGGTGCACATAAAACATTGATCTATCCTAATCTCAAGGTAGATGATGTTCCCCAATTACAATACTTTCTCTAGATGAGAAAGTAAACTTGGAAGCAAGTATAAAATTAATCAAAATAATAATAATAATAATAATAATAATAATAATAAAATATTTCTTCAACAAAACACCCACCATAAGGAATGGATCATAAAGCAGAACTTGATACCTTTATTCCAATTGTCGTTAAAAAAAACCTTTAAATGTGTAATTAAATAAATTTATATTTTAAAAGATATGAAAAAATTTAAGGGTGGACAGCAATGATGAAACATCATGATATTTCATTTTATGGTTTAAAGTGAAAAGGGTAACCAGTCTATTTAGCAGGGTAATTTAGTATTAGAAATTGTTGAGACAAAACACTGACACAACAATTTGTTTTAGTATGTAATTGAATAGCTATGATAGAGTTGTAGAAAAATGAAGCACAAATAGGAGTATACACATTAACATATATTTATAAACACTTAAATATTTTAAAACAATATCACCTCAGGGGCGAGTTAACCGTGTTTTAAAACTAGAGGTTGTATACTCAAATCCCTCGAACCCTATGGTATTCGAGAGATTTGAGAAAAATAAAGATCACAAATACAGTTGAGAGGGTAAAAAAATCACAAAAATTAAGTACAAGCTTTCATTGTCAGAGACAGCTTCTTCATCAGGTCAAGAAAGTGGATTGATGCTCTTGGTTGAACTGCAAGGTTTACTTTCCACAGCTGATTGTTTTTCAGTAATATCACTATATATAGATGGTAGCACTTTGACTAAATAGATAGAAAAACTAAAGGTTGTGTTCTATGTTGTGTTAATTGTGACATTGAATGTAATAATAAGTGTGCTGGTGGGCAAGAGAGGTTAGGGGCTCGTCTGGATTTGGTGATATATTGATGGGCCAGTTCCCATCTCATTAGTTGTGAAGGGATGCGTTTTTCTTTGTTCAGGAATTTGACCACTTTGGTGGTGTAACAGTGATTTTAAGTCCAGAATATGGATTTTGGCATGTGGCGCTACAAGTTTATCATTATTCTTCATTTTTGTGTCGTGTCAAAGACCATTATTAGTGTTTCTGTTGTGATACCAATGTATTGTGCTTGGCACTGGTTGCCTTCCAGATGGTAGATGAGGTTTTCAGAATCACAAGTATGGTGACCTTTTATAGGTTGGTTTATTTTAGTTGTGTTGTTGGAGAATAAATTTGTTGGTTTATGTATGGTGCAGGTTTTACAAGAGTAAAGGTGCCAGGGAAATGAACCTGATATTTGTTTGGGTTTGGGTTGATTAGTGGGGTCTGGCAGTTTAAGTTTTCTAAGTAATTTGCACAGATTGGCTGGTTGTTAATATGTTACTATAGGAGGCTCCTTGAAGATATTCTGTGTAGTGGTGGAGGATTGAAGTATAGGGAAACCTGTTTTCAAGAGTTTGTGGAGTCCAAGGTGGTATGTTGTGACCAGAGGGATGATGTTTTTCGTTTCCGTTGATGTTGTGGACCCGCTATTTTGATCGCTGTCCATTTGACTACACACCAATTCTTTGGATTACCTCTGGTCATAAAAGCATGTTGCTGGTTTTTATTGTATAGCAAAAGGTCATTGTTGTTAGAGAAAATTCTTTTGGCTCTAATCGCTAGAACATTTTAGAAAACATTCTAAATGAATCTTTAGTAAGGAGTAAATCAATAAATGACTTAGATATTATTATTTAGAAATTATTAAAATATGAGTTCAGATTAACATCTTACAGGTGTGCAAACACTTCATGTTTAAACCTACAATTTTCCATGAATATGGTACATGGTATGGTGTATGAGTACCGAAACATGTCGGACAATTAAGCCTCCAGATTTCTCCGCCTAATCTAGAATGCCTAGCAGAGTAATGGAACGTTAATGCAGATGTTCATTACAGTCAACAAACGATTAAAATAACTAGTGAAAACAAGAAAAGTGGACTATATTCAATATAAAATTGTGATAAGAATTGCTTACCTCATCCAAATGAGGTTCGCCGACAATGTAGGCCTACCTTGTGGGTTGCTGGGTTAAGAGTAGGAAGGAATGGGGAAACAAGGGGTTGACTTAGCAGTGTCTTTCAAACTATTGTTGTTCCTTGATAAAGAAGGCCACTTTAGGACATGTAACACTCGACTTACACTCGGACTCGATTTGTGCATAAGTTAGTGCACCCATTCTGGCAAACAACCTATGTATCCTGGCTACCAAGCTTAATTGCCCTGATCTCAATCAAAAACAAACGACTTTTTCTTCCCCCTCCTCTTCAACTCCCTCAAAACGGAGGGAAACCATCGAAAATGGCGGGACTCCCTAAAACGGCGGGAAAATGTCCGAAGAATAAACAACAACTACAAAACCAATATGTATAAAGCATTATATAAACCTATATTAAACAAATTATTACACGAAAGCGATTTTACAATATTAAATATATACAGTTCAGAGACTGAACATCAGATTAGACTTAGTCATGATTAATCTTTTTCATAAATATAATTAACTTTCAATTCATACACATTGTAAACAAAACTTTTGATTGATGGTATTAACTGTGTTTTAACTTTTTATTTTAAATAAGTTTTTAATGCTTTCAATTTATTTACTCTTGTATTTAACTATTACTGTACTCAAACTTTAATTTGGTATGAATGATTATTTGACCATTTGACTCATGTAAATGTCTAGCTATTAAGTCAATGGAATATTTTAAATGTTATGAAAACTTTGTTTAGCGAAATTGTTTTTCCAAGAGTATAAATAATATTTAGTGTCCTTATGTTATAGTGAAATTTTATCTTCAGTAATCTTTTTTTTTATTATACTTTAATCCTAACTCATATCTTCATAATTTATAAATAATAATACTTAAGTCTTAACTTGTATTTATATCTAATGGATAGGCTATGTGGGAGTGATCTCGTTGTGCTCATAAGGTGACAGCTGTCATAATAAAGGTATTGTTGCTGGATGGTTTCCTTGGTGTGTACAATTGTTTTTAGCTGTTCCTGAAGGAGTGTGTTGTCTACATCCATAAAAGTAATGGTAGATGTGGATATGTTCTAGGTAAATCTTAACAATAAAAAATGGTCGAGGTCTGCCAGGAAGGACTCAAGTTGCCGAGTCGTGGTGGTTCAGATCATAAATATGTTGTTGATGTATCTGGACTAATAAAGTGGTTGTAGCGGTTGTTTACCCATATACAAGTTTTCATATGAAGGGGCCATGGGTTTTCCCATGGCAGTACTTTTAATTTGCAGGTAGATTTTGTCTAGAAATCTGAAGTAATTTTTCTCTAAAATGAAATTTGATAGCTTTAGCGAAAATGCAGTAGTGGGTCGAGTATCATAAGGACGTGTGTTGAGCTATTCCTCTATTACTTCAAGTATGTGGGTATGAGGGATATTGGTGTAGAGTGATGTAACGTTGATTGAGACCAAGTTAGTATGCTGTGGACGAGGGATGACCAGTGTGTGAAGTCGTTCTAGAAAATGATTTGTTTCTTTGATGAAAGATTGTAGATTCTTAGTTAGAGACTGAAGCTGTGAATCCACAAGTGCTAATATGTACTCTGTGGGTGAGCCAAATTCTGATACAATTGGTCAGCCTGAAGGAGGGAATGTTCCCGTGTGGATCTTCGGAAGTAGGTAAAACTGTACACTGGTAGGTTTCTGGGGGGTTACATTTTTTACAGTCTTTTCACCAGTTTGTTGTATCTAAACAATTCCTATTCCAGTATCACCAAGGTAAGTGTGCTGGCTATTCCTCCAAATTTAAAGGAAAATTTAACCAATATAATTAATTTAGATCAAATTTGGTAGAAGGTAAAGGTGGATGTAAATGTATAAAAGGTTACAAACACAATCAACATTAGTTTTAAAATTAAAATAACACAGTTCACACTTTATATTGCTGCCATTGGACAAAGCAGTAATGGCGAGAATAGGCAGCCATTACTTCTTTGTCCAGTGACAACAATGTAAAGTGTTAACTGTGTTCTTTTCATTGTAAAAGCCATATTGTGTTTATCAGATTTTATTAGTTTTCATCCACCTTTCCTGTACTTTCTATCAAATATAACAAAATACTTGAAAAAATGAATAGAGGTTTTCTTTAAAGAGATAATTTAGATAAAAAGTATTCTCTTTGTTGTTTATGATCTAATAGATATGATAAACAAAATATTATTTGTCACTGGCAATTGTTTTGATTCAATTTTAGATATTTTCACTTTTACTAAAATTATACATTTATAAAGATGCAAGGATTCAAATTTGTATTCGAAAGAAAATTTAAGATTCGGATTCAAGAAATATAAGATTCAACCCTCTCTATTCAAAATCCATTCTCTCACTATCACAGACGGCTTCCTAATTAAATAAATTACCCATACATGTACAGATTATTCTTTAAACCTCTCATATACCATTTATTGGAAAGCAATCAGTTCAAAGCTGATGTTACATTGATTGACAACAGAAAAATTGAGGAGAAGAATTAATGAGTATTGGCATAGACAAAGATCAAAAACATAAAAAAAAAATTTTTTTGAGACTGATAATCTGAACTTAATTTTTGTGTTACAACACAACCAAGGTTGTTTTTTAAATGTTCATATTTATTTGGTAAGGAGTAATAAATGATAAGGTTATATCTTCTTTGTTATTATTTTTAATTCCCCTCTCCTTATTTTATATCAGCTTTAGTCTTCTATCACGACTACATGTTCCGGTGATATTACACTATCTTCAGGTCTGAGGAAAACCAATAATTGTAAATTATTGTATGGAAATATATTAATAGAATTATAAATTTAAAAAGTTAAACATTAGAAATGGAAATAGCTAAGAGAAATTAGAATATGATACACGAAATATTAAATAATCACTTAAATTAACAATATTTTAAATACCTTATTTTTGATAAAGATGATTGATTTTAATAGTAAACTCGACTAAGGAGTCGCAAAAGAAACGCATTAACAAATATTCTTAATATTCAAAATAATTTATGGTAAATTTTTATTTCATTATGTGAGCATTGTGTGTAGCATTTTTTTTTATTTTTGTATAGAATTTGTGCATTGTGTACATATACTGTTTTTATTTAAAAACAATACTCTTGTGTATAGTATGGTGTAAATGATAATAAATTACAATCTTTTCAGGGTGAAAAACTTGACAACATAGAACATCATGTCAGCCAAACTAAGGACTATGTAAAAGAAGGAGCTACAAACACACGCAAAGCAAAGGAATTAAGGAAAAGTTATCGCAAAGTAGGTTATCATGATGATTCTCTCTTTTTTCATTCTATACTAAATAACTTTCACACCATTATACAATGATCATGTTGTGCATGCAAATATTAAATTTAGTTAGTTTTTTTTTTACCCGTCCGGGTTATACGATTATGAACTAATTATGTTTATGGTTTTATGGATAAGGAAGGCTATATACTTAAAGGAAATATACCCACATGAAAAACAATTATGTAAAAACTACCCTCAGTACACTCGACTGAGATTCAAACCTCGATCTCCATGTTATCAGCAGTCTAGTCTACTGTGCCATAGACCATGTGGCCACCGAAGCAGGTAAATTTATATTATAGTTTAAATATGGTAATTCTTTCTAGTTCATAAAATATGCAAGCACAAATTAAGTATCCCCAAAGGATATTGTTTTAAATTAACAAAATTAAGGTCTGACACTTTTGGTAATGTGTCTACATTCTGATATTAGGGTCCTGGGTTTGATTCCTAGCATGGTCAAAAATGTATCATTGGTGAAATATGTGTTGTCCCTTTCACGGTGATGAGTTAATAGCCTGGGTAGATTCGAGTTAGTTTGTTAAGTCATGTGCTGATTTAATCAAATGGTTCAGAATATTCATGTTGAATACAACATAACAACAAAATTTCATGTTATCATATTTAAATCAAATATTAAGTTACATTTTATATAATATACCTATACATATTTTGAATAAAGTCAAATAAAATAAATAAGGTCATTAAACCCTGTTTTTACTAACTTCTTTAAAACATTAAATTATCCAAAACTTAAAGACTTCTAAATTCAAATATTGAATCTAAATCTGGTTATTGTACCCAATCGGCGGCTGGTGTTGTCATCAGTTTTGATTACTAGCCCCCCGTTGTACACCATTTTGTAGCCAGTCACCCGTCGTATCATCAGCTGTTGTGATAATCAGCCTCACCTCATCTTCTTCTTCTTACAGTGTCGTCCACGGCAGTCAGTTGTTTTCGGTAGAGCATCTCGGGGTTATATAGATAATGGTGGGGGTAGAGGGACACAGCCAATTAAAGAGATACTTTTTAGCGACTTTGAATTTGAAGTTTTATTTTAACAAATAATTTACATGTTGTCACCACGGATGCTTAATTTAGAAAACCGAATTAATTACAACATTGATAAGGATAATTATTTAGCCACCTGGTCTACCTCTCCTTTCCCCCATCTCGAAACTATCTCTATACACGTTACGAAAAAAATAAGTAGTGAATACCGGTCTTCTCTGTTTGAATGCTAACCGGCCAGTCCCGCGTCTGACACTTTCCTTCCACATAAGGTCAAAAACAGACGCTAAACCAGAGGCACTGATTGGCCAGGAGTCCGCGCCAAAACCTCCCCCTCCCCTGAAAGACCACACGTGCAAGCAACAAGTGCATCTCCCAGCTTCCGGGTTCAGCTATTAATACATTGCAAGATGCTTAAAATGAAACGTAAAAGTAATAAATTTGGGTGACTCTCATATTCCAACAACGACTTTAAATAATGAAAAACTATTAGATTAAAAGTTTAAAGGCCTGAAAATGAAGTTAATGAATTGAAATTTAAAACATATATTGCTTACAACTTTGGTTATGATTTACATAACTTATAATTACCATAAAACCCCACACTTTCTTATAATTAACCATTTGATAGTAATAAAGAGAGTTAAATTAGGCCTAGATGAATGGCAAAAACAAAATGTATTTATCAGTTTAGTACTCTCAGTATCTTTAGTATATTAATATGTAATCAAAGGCAAACTAATATAATTTTATACAAGAAATGGGTGAGAGCTAAAGGCCTAAAACCCTGACCACATTACATTATCTATTTGTAATTGTAATTTTGTATATTAAATTTTTGTTACATATAAGGAAGAAGTTACAGGAAAGAGAGAGAGTAACACATAAAAGGGAACTAACAATAGATGTAAAGAAGAACACAGTCATACTTTATATTGCTGCCAAGAGGTTAAGTTGCCTTCTGAAAATATATTAATATTCCAAATTTTGAACCAAACACAACTCCTATCACAATTGAGAATGAGTCAAAATGTTGAAGCTTCACGGTGTCTTAGACCAGTGTTATTCAACCTTTTATGTTTACATACCCCCAGATATAATTTCTCTTCAACTTTGTACCCCCAAAGTTGTTGGTGCACAATACAAGTTATACATAATATTCTGTAATCTACATCTGAAATAAATTGCATTCAAAATAATTTATCAAATAATAAGTGTTTAATGGTATGTATACATCATCATCATCATTATTGTGCACAGTTTCCTGCTACTGGCAGGGTCTGTTTTGTACATAAGCCTTTCCATTTACTTCTGACCTCCCACCACCTTTCTTCCTCCCCACCGGTCCAATCCACTCCTCTTCACACATCTCTGCACTCCCTTTATAAACCTGTCCATGGGGTTTCCTCTTGGCCTCCTGCCTGCCACCTCCATTCCGAGCATCCTCCTTGGACTCCTCTTTCCCATTCTCTTCACATGTTCATACCACCTTTATCTTGCCTTCTTTATCCTATCCTGTGAGGGTTCTTTCTTCACTCTTTCTCGCTCTCTTTCCTCACCCGGTTCATCCTTGTCACTTTCAGCCTACTCCTCAGAAATTTCATCTCACATGACTGTATCCTGTATCTCTTTCCTTCATCACCTAGTTTTCTGATGCATTCTGAAATATTGGGACATAGTATGCCCTGTACATCACTCCTTCACACTTCTGTGGCACAACTCTAGTCATAAAACAACTATTATTATTAATTATTATTTCAATTAAAGAAAAAATCAAATATTCACTCCGATGAAAGTGTAAAATTGCTCCTCAGTTAAAGATTATTATTTATTTTTTTAGCATCGGGTCTTATTACTTGTGCAAATTATATGCGAAGATTTCATAATAAATCACACTTTTTGTGTATATATATTTTTTTTTTGTTAATTTTTTGTCAAGAAGTATCTCTGCAGCCTTTTGGGCTACCTGCCTGCAAAATTTCAGCTTCCTAGATCTTCTGGGTTTTAAGATTATTTTTTTTGTCTGGGCAGAGTAACTTGTAATTATTTTGGTGAAGATGTATATTTTAATTTTTATGTACCCTCTAACTGAACCTGCATGAACAAATTCACAACAAACTTGATGACTCGATAATTATCTTTGTTTGCACAGTAAATGTTACAATAAAAATAAAACTGTAAACACTATGATAGATTATTTATTAGACTAGTCTACAAATAATGGTGAGACATTCGGCCTTTCATTGTCAACAGTCGGCCCCAGTAACAACACAAGGGTTTTCCTCCAAAATCATTATTGTACCAGTATCTCCTTAAACTTAGTCTAACCTTAACTGCAAGCGAGCAGTATCTCTAATGCCTCAGCACCTCTCGAATCCCCACACTTCTCGCGTCAGCCTTGGCCAGTCTGTGAACTATCCCCCAATTACACCAGATGACTGCTGCGACCATCCACGCCAAGAGGGGTGGGGAGGGATCGCGACGACGCCACTACAGTACCCCACTTTTAATACCATTGTGTTAGGGTCCTAGGTACCTTTTTTGTGTGTGTAGAGTACCTGCAATGTAGGTTCTAACCATTTATTTGTCTAGCCTACCCTTTCTCATCTCTAGTCCTGTGTGAATAAATGTCATAGAGATTATTATTATTATTTGTCTTGTTTACAGAAAAAGAGGATAATTATCATTGTCATCATCGTGATTCTACTGGTACTGGTCGGTATCTTGCTGGCAGTCTATCTTCCCCCTGCCTTAGCAGCCAAAGCAGTCCAACCCTCATCTCCCACAGCAACTCCAACCATAACCTAGTCACCATTCCATTTAACTTAAAAATTTGTATTTTATTTTTGTATATAAAATATTTAAACACATGTATTTAATTTATTTTACTACAAAGTTTACACAAACTTTGTGAGGCCTTTTACTTTTGAGTTTTTCAGGGAAAAAACTAATATTTCTCATGATTTTCCTAAGTAAATATAGCCTAATTTAAAACAAACCAAAGTCATACAACTTATTTCCTTGTTTCTCTTTATTTGACTTGTTTATTTTAATGATTGATTCAACAGCCACAAGAAATGATCTTTGTCAAGTCATGATTTTTTATTAAAGTGATATTGTGAGTTTATGTAGGTTCAAATCTAAACGCTTATTGAGAAGAAAATAATAAATATAGCAAACATTAAAAATTTTATTTTGTATGAATGTGTTAGTAGCCTGTTGCCATAATCTCATCCTGCCTCCCAGTCAGGTTATCCACATTAAGTGGTGATTTTAAATTAAACATCAAAAAGAAGATAAAAAGGCAAACCCTTAAGTTCACAATTATAAACTTTGAGGCCTACAGTGTTTTGGTAAGTGTGTAGGCCTTGACCTTCTATCCTCTTTTCAATGTTGACTTAAAATAGCTATTTGGCATAATTTTTCATTTGTTTACATTAAGGGGTGATAAAGATATAATTTCAAAATATTTCAGTTTTCATTTATTTGAGGTAGGCCTATTTAGCATCCACTTTCTAATCTGACTGATTATATCAGCACACGACTAATAACCAACTTAAATCTTGAACAGACACAGCCTTTAATTCAGCACTGAAAGGAGAAGTTCACATTTCACCAATGATATATTTTTCAGCCATGCCAGGAATCAAACCCAGGACCCTTAGCTCAGTATACACATATACTACCGACTGAGCTAAGGTGTCAAACTTATTTCAAAATAAACATACCCACATTTGTATGGAGAAAGAATAAGAAAACAATTAAAAACCTTCTAGTACACTCGGATGGATTTAAAGCCTATTCTTCCAGTCACTTGCATACAAGACTACCCCACCCATGCGGACTTCGTTTTAACTAACATATAGTTGTAGCAATTATTGCTAAAAGGCATCAAAAAAACGGGATAGTCAACAAGAACAGCGCTTACCCAATTTCACCGGCCGGACGAGCATGCGGAAAAGGACGTCCACACACGATATCAACAGTAAAACAACTAAGCGCTGTGATCCTAGTGCAGCATTTCGCCGCTACGCGCCACCACTAGCCTCAGGAACAACGTGGACGCCGAGAACAGCGTAGAATAGCCGTGGCCTTGATAGAATGTTCTCAACGCATCTAATCCAGCGCACCCCCCCCTTTTCATATGTGTTAATTCTGTGATCCCCACCTTGGTGTAATTCCTTCTCGAGTGTTCGATAGTTGCGCCATATAAGAGACTGTTCACCAAGATAGCAGCCACTCTTGGATTAGGCTCGGACATTGACGAAGCTTAGGCTTCAAATACAGACTCATATAATGTAAGGAGAAATTCTTGTTCGGCTTTAATTTAAATATTATTGTAATTTTCTAAATTCTCTTTTTGGCTCTACGTATATTTATTGTTATTTACCGTCTTAGATGAACATTCATTCCTTTTTACTAAATATTAAAATAACTTCGCTTATGTTACGACAAGTAGGACTTTACTTAAAATACAAAGTAATGTGGGGAAAGTTTTAATGCGAGTTTTTTTTTAATGTTAGTCAAATCTTGTTTATCAACGGGGATTCAGTTGTTTAACCTTAAGAGTATGTTTTCAAAACGTGTTGTCTTAATATCCATATTAAGAAGTTTATAATATTAGGCCTTCATTATTTAGTTGTTGGAATGCGGGACGTTAATAATTATTCTTGTATAGTTAACATTATGTATTTAACTTTGGAATTATTTTGCACAGTTATTGAACGTGGCAGAGATTAATAATATGTTTCTTTATGATAAAGTTAGGAATAAACCTTAAAGTTTAATGAAAGAATATCTAAGTTTATTTTGACTTTCTAAATATTGGAGGATTCCGTAATTTGTGTAGACGCCACGCGTAGGTTGATCTTTAATGGGGCGATTACGGAACTATTATACTGTTGTTACAATTTTGACTTGCACTAAAATAATTCGTTGCTAAAATTCTCATTTACGTTTGTTATATTGGAATACGCCATGTTTATAATGCTAGACATTAAAATTTAATACACGTATTTTTGAAAGTCTTGTTAAAAACAATAATAATAGATTGTTATTATTCTGCTTTTACAGATATTGTATAAATAAGAAATATGAATATGCTTAGATGTTTTGCAGAAGCGATATGTTCTTTAATAAAAGGTTAAATGAAATAAAAGCAAAGTTTCGTTAAGACTTGAATTTTTTCACTAATATAATTATGCCATCTATCCTTAGGTTTTAGAATATATATATAATTTTGTTGCCCTTTTTAACTTAGCCTTCGTCCTCGTCGCATTTAAACTAAATTGGTCACTGAAGGAGAACAGTGGGATTACCCTCCTTCTAGGAGATGGGTTGTGTACTGTAATATGTTTCACAACAAAAAAACATAATATCGTTACACTTCGCACTTCTATTTTTCTAAATTTTTGGTAACATTAATTTTGTTTTATTTTGTATTGAATCCCTCTAATTCTAGAGCTTGGATTACATAGTAATTTACCCCTGATAAACCCTTATCCTACCAGGGCTTGTTCTGGGGAGGCAGGGGGGATGGGTGTTCATATGGCTGCTTCAAAAAAATTAATTTTAGATAATAATTATAATAATGGAAGTAGAACTTGAGGGAAAACACAATTTTATTAACAAATTACCCACCTTGGTGGTCTAGTTGACTAACACGATAGTCGTATTGAGATAGACTGCTGAGGACGGGGAGATCGAGGTTCGAATCTCGGTCAGGTGAACTGGGGGTGGTTTTCCACTTTACCTCCACACAAATGTGGGTTCACTTCCTCTAAATTCAACCTTCCCAATTCCTAATCCATTAGTGTAATTAGTACTTAAGCATATAACCCCAATAGGTAGTAGTAAGACGTGGTGCAAAATAAAATAAATTAACAAATTTGTAATATTAATACAAAAATAAAAAGTCACTGTCAAAATAAAAGTAATAAATATGTACATGAACCTAAAATGTATTAGTAGGTATTAATAGACAAAATATGGATTTTAATACAAATAATATTGGTTATCATACCTCCCTCCTTGATACGTCATTGTACCTATCATGTTGTTATTGAAAACCAAGCCTTTAATTTGTGAGAAAATATAAGATGAACGACGCCGTTCACAAGTGGCTGCAACACTTCTGAGCTCTGATGTTGGTAACTTTGTACCATCTTGATTCAAGATAGCTGCCACTTCTGTCTTGTCACCGTAACAGCCCTTTATTGTAACCAGGAACTATTTTACATTAAATTATTATTCATAGACATGAGTTAACCCTTTTAGTGCCACACCTATTATGGATTCGTGCAAAGAGTATCACAGATATTTTATCATATTTGTAAAGTTGAACCAAAAATATTGTCAAACTGTTATTTATGAAGTGATTTTTCAGATTGTTCATTCATTTTTATCCGCATATTTTGTTCTATAATATAGGAGAATTATCTAATTCTAGTGACATAATACATTTAGCACAGGTACTGCCAGAACTAGCTAAACTTTAAAAAGAAGGAATCTGCAAGTATTTGGATTTTCAAGCCAAGCTTGAAATCACTACTCAAACTTGATATATGTATTGAAAGATGTATGGGCTCTCAATTTCAAGTTTCTTGAAAAAGGTTCTTTTTTTGCATTGTTATCTAGTGATGAATGACCCATTTTTTTACTCTTCTCTCTACCTGTTGGGATGTGTTTTGTGAAATAATAAACAGTAGAAGGGAATTGGGGCGGCCTAGAGACTGAGAACTCAACAAAGAGGGTATTGTGCAGATGGACATTGAAATGTCAATGTCACAACTGAGTAAACTTTTTGTAGAATTAAGAAGGATATGAAGAGTAGATAAAGAAGAAATAGGAAAGGCATCTCTTTATAGGGTTGTTAGAACACAAATAAGCTTAGTACAAGACAGTATCAAGTACAACTTAATGCAAAAGTATACTAATGTACTTTTTTTTTTAAAAAGCTCTAATTTCTCTCTCTCTAAGTGGACAGCTGTACTCTTGTTGAATTGTATCAAAATTAATGTTTCTGTTGCTCTTACAATATATTTAAAAGTTGATTCTATAATTTACTACAAATTATTTTTTTAACTACAGTAGAACTCAAACCTTGACGGTTTGGCCAGACTGACAAGCGAGTGAGTGCGCAAGTGACTGGGTGGCCAAACTGGTGAGTGTGCGAGCGCGCGCGGGATTAGCAGATAGCTCCCGGTAGTTGTTGACGAGGAGGCTCCGAATCTTGGCTCAGTGAACTGAGGGTGGTTTTTTATAAGTGATTTATTGTTGTGGTTTTCTCATCCTCTCTCCATGCTAATGGTGATTCTTATTTGTAAAGGCCTACTTTGATAATATTGAAGCATTTTAACTCATCAATTTTATACATACATATATAAATGGTTTATGATCTTACCAATTAAATTAAGCTGTTAGTAGCTAGTGTGCAAAACTTATCGATATTAATAAAAATGTCAAAATGAGAAGTTTTCCTAGCACTCAATGAACCAACATATATCTTTCAAGCATGTGCACGTAGTCGCTCACTCCAGTCTGGCCACCTCTCATTACAACCAATCTGTTCTATTTCATATTTTAGTCACTCGCTCGCCCAGTCTGGCCATCCCCTGATAGTTTGAACATTTGGTAATCCAAATACAACTTGAGTAAAATAGACCAAAATACAAATGTATAAAACAGGAAGCAACACAATTTAAAATCAACGTTTTAGCGAGCAAAGCATGTGAGCTCACTGTGACGATTATTTTAATTAGTAATTTTAGTTATTTTTTATTACCAATTAGTGATTAGATTTTTTATCAAAATATTACACACCCTATCTTTTTGCATCTTAATTCTCCACATTGGAAAAAAACTATATTCTAAAAAACATTTTACTGTTCTTTATTAGATTGTATTCTATTTGTATTGCTTATGAAATAAAATACATACTTGCTAATCCGGACCACCCACAGTCCCAATTAGTTTGGATTTAAAAACAAGTTTAAAACATATTTTATTTTAAATACCTGCCTCTTATTTCATCCAAAAAAATTAAGATAATATAAATACATATTTGCTTTTTAAACTATTTAGATAAATCAACCTAAGTAAACCCAACTGGGATTCAAATTCCAATCTTCCTGTCATCAGCAGTCCAGTCTCTTGTGAGAATGACGCCTTAAACCATGAAGCCAGTGCCACTGAAGCTGGTCTGAAGAAGTTACAATTTGTTTTTGTGTAAAGTAAATCTCTAAAGATGTTAAAAAGTGATAGTACTTTGAAATTAAGCTACTACCAATATAATTATCAGCTAAAAAGAGCAATTCAATCATGCTAAAGAATACAATACATATTATTTATTGGCCTATTTTTCATCATACATAGAAATGAACACACATTAAGGATGATAATCACCAATTAGAAAAGAGTTTTAAACAAAAAGTGACACAATCTAGTGATAGCTCTGATGGCCAGAAGAAAGTTCACCTTGACCCGACAGGGTCGTGACTCTTCTGGTATCACTTTAGCCGAGATATCGAGAGTTTGGCTGCTCACTCTCTACGTCTGTCTGCCCAGAATTGAGGAACTTCTTTGGTTGATTGTTTGAAAGGTAAAATTAGCTTTACAATAGTGTAAAATTACAAAACATATTAAAAAAAAGTACTAGCAGAATTTTGCAGTTTATAGGCGAGTTAACAAGTATTAATATTTACTAGTAATTATTTGGAATAATCACTTACTAGGAAACACGTGTTCATATTTACTGATGTTCATCTAGAATAATTACTCCTTAATGACCCATAAGAAACACTTTTTTTTACACTCAGAAATATGTTCACACCCTCTCCTTTAATTATCTGTGTTTGTTAATTTATATTTGCCTTTTTCTGTTAAATGTTTCTCTTTGTGTCCACTATCCAGTGTTGTGTAGTGGAGTATTGCCAGGGTAAGCGGAGCTTGTTAAAACTGTACATGTGATATGTTCTCCCCCACTCTGTTTTCATTTGACCAATTGCACATACATCCTGCTCTGACCCTGATACGCTTTATAAGAATGCATTTCCATTCTGCTTTTATTTCTGAAAGTCTGGTGGTCTTATTCCCTTCCATAACATTGTGCACAGTAGCTAATAGCTCAGAAATACAAGAATAGACAACAAGAAGATTTTAAGGAATGTGCAAAGCAATGTACCAAACATAGATATAATTTGATCAGCCATTACAGGTGCACTATCAAAACACACTGGCAACAGATTTCCAGATTAACATGAACTTTTCCATAACTTTCTTTAAGGTGTTGAAAATTGTTTGTGCATCAATAGCCAAAAATTGATGATTTATTTTGATTGTCATCAATGGGGTTGACATAATGTGTAGCGACATCAAAACCTTTTTTAGTGTTGAGAAGGGGGGAGGGGGGGAATCAACGAAAACCGGGGATAGGTTTGAAGGAATTGGACCAGGTAGTATTCAAAGGGGTCTTGCTCCAAAAAAATTGTTGAAGATTCTATTTGGATATTTTTTAAATTAGAAGTCTCTAAAAACTATTTGTAGTGGCCATGGCCCGGGTATATTTTTTAGAAATTTGATGTCTTTATAATTTATTTGGAGTGATCCTCACCCTTTTTTATATATATAATTAGATACCTCTGGTATTTATTTAGAGTTGTTTTTTAATTTTATTTGGAATTGAATACATCCTTATCACACAAAATAATTATTTCTATATTATTTTGTTGTAATAATTATGCTAGTGAGATAGAAATGATGAAGGTTGAAATTTAGAGGAAGTGTGCCCGTATTTGTGTGGAGAGAGAGGGGAAAACCCATTCAGGAAAAACCACCCAACCAGAATTTGAATCCCGATCTCTCTTGTCATCGGCAGTCTAGTATATTGCAAGAGTGACACCCAGACTATGTGACCATCAAAGCAGGTAATCTCAATTAGTTAATTGTGTTGGTGAAAAATGCACCTTTTCCATCAACTTCTTTTACTGCAGGTGATTGTCTACCATGAGTATCGCTGTTCCTTTGCTGCTACGACAGGGCAGGCAACTTGGTGAGTCGACATATTCAATATTATTTACTTAAAATGGGTAAAAGCCTAATGTTAGAAAAATTATTCATGAGTTTTTAACTTTTCCATGTGTGATTTTCTCTTCAATTATTATTTTGTTTACATTAAAAGATAAATTTTTGGTCAAGTATCTACCTGTTAAGTTTGTCCTATAAGCTAATAAATTAATTTTAACTAAAAAGAAATGTATAGTATCCAATCTGAATTATTTTCTGAATCCTTGAATCTCGAATATCCTTAGGGATTCAAAGATGTAAAGGTCTCATCCCTTGTATTTAAAGATTATTTAATTTAAGTGAGATTGTGGCCCGATCCATGATTATGTGCAGCTCGTGGACCTTTTGATGAATCAACATATAATGCAATGTGATTCTTCTTTTTATCAAATTTGCAGAAATAATGAATTCTATATTTCATAACATTTAATTGCATCAAAATCTTCCACAGAAGACTCATTTTTTAAACGAATGCTTGATAGCATTTGAAGCAACTTCTGGTGAAAAATAGAGGATGAAGAGTATTGTTTTATATCTTAAGGGTATTTTTGTAATTAAAAAGATACCTAATAAGTCAAAGTTACTTTTACTCAAAAAAATTGTGAAATTGTTTTTTTAATGTGGCTTTCAGTTTTTTAAATTTTCAATATGGCCTTTGATCAAACAAGTTTGACACACCTGATCTAAGGCATCTTGCTCACAGAATACTGGACTGCCAATGACGGTTAGATCGGGTTTTTAATCCCAGTCTGGTTTACTGAAGGTGGGTTTTTTTCTACATGATTTCCAATTCTCCTTCAATGCAAATGCAGATACCTCTTTTAAATTCAACCTTGCTTATACCCCAACACATTAGTGTAATTAGTTCAAATGTGTATCACACAATTGGATAGTAAGAGAAGGTGGAAAAAAAATAGATTGGGTGCGGAAAGGTTTTCAGAGCAAGAATAAAGTGTTGGTACCAAGTATGATATTGCATGTACTACCATAGGTTAAAATATATATATATATATATCAAGTTGTGTGCTGCAATCCTTTACACCAGGTGTCGGCAAAATGTTATGGTGTTCTTTAAATTGAAAAATGACACCTGGATATGGGAATCGAACCCAGGACCTTTGGCTTGTTGTGCGTAAGCTTTTACCACTGAGCTATCCAGGAGTCGCCCAATGCTCAGTGTCACTCTTCACTCACTATTCACGTCACTATTTGAGCCCGCATAAACTTTTAAACTTACCAAAGTTCCCGCGACCACCCATTATTTATCTACTATACTTTTGCTTTCCTTTTGTGTCTATTCATATTACACTAGAGACCCGATAGAGTGCAGTCCCATATTCTGCAGATTCGGATACAATGCAGTAAAGAGTATATCTCCTGAAAAAAGAAAATCGTTATTACTGTCTTAGTGAAATTTTTACTTGTAGAGATTCAATAAATAGAGTGATTCTGCATTATTATTTATCACTATGCTCGCATCTCCAACCACCAGGAAACAATAAACCTAAGGCAAGTATCGCTGTCCTTGAAATTCAGCAGCCACTCAGCTACTACTTGCTCCCTTTCAACCGCTTTCCAACAGGCATAAAGTCCATGTATGTCAAACATTCACTTAGTGTAGAGTCTTAAGTTCAGTGCACATGTTGTGATGTCGAAGAAAATGTACATATAGTAGTGCATTCTGTTATAATCTGTTTTCCCAGCGCTCCCACCCCTTCATTTGTCACTCTACAGGTCACCTCCGTTAAGTATACAACACGGGGGTGAAGTATATCTCTCGACAACCACACTATATTCGACTTCTCCTGTATATTTATTAATTCCTTGAATTCAACCTTTCCTCAAATAATTATGTTCCCACTATTCTAGAGAAAAAAATAGAATAAACCAAATGTACATTTTTATATTAAGCTAATACATTTTAATTGAACATAACTGATAGAAATGATCAAGGTGATTTTGGTCACAAGCAAATATTATGTGAAAGTATGTGTTATATTTGCAAGTTTATAAGGCCCAAATATTGACTTTTAATGACGTTTTCTTGATTTATCGACTGTAAACTGACAAAGGATCGATCGGTTCCTAACCCCTGATCTACCCCCCTCCAATTAACACTAAGCTAACCATGTATTGTTGTTGTGCGTAGCCAGTATACACATCATGGGCATGAGAGCTGCGAGCACAGACCTTGGCAAGAAAACGACACAACTCAAGAATCTCCTCAACTCTCCCCAACTGACCTTCCTTATGGAGGCGCATTCGGGCCTTAGCGCCCGCATTGTCCAAGAAACAGGTACTTTCTCCTTAGTGACACACTTCCCAGCCGACCACTATGATGGATTTATTTGTAAATAAGGTTTGGTATTGGTTTGGACAGTACATTTTCAAAAACCACTGTGGGAATGTGGATAAACCTCTTGATAATGATTAATGTAATTTTAAAAAGTTATATTTTCATAGGAAGAACCTTACCTGAAAGCTAGAAAAGTTACTAGATTTACTTTCATGTATTCATATGTCAAGTAACATGATCTGCAGCTGTCAATTTTGATAAATATTATCATTTTTCTTCTTTTTTTCTTATCATTTATTTGAGGTATTTAATGTGCACAATCTGAACCAACTGATACGAGAATTTCTATGGGCGAGAACAAAAGGGCCTACCAATTTTGCTGGGAAAGGTATTTTCACTTACCTTCCAGGTAGTGATGGGCACAATCGAGTAAAAATAAACGAGTAAATCGATTGTGTTGTGTAATCGGGAGTACTCGATTCTTCCAGGATTACTCAAGTAACTTTACTCGGACCTTGTTATTCTTTTATTTTCTCTTTTCTTACAAGCTTAGTAAGAATTGACCTAATTGACTGGACTGTTTACCATGCTATTTCCATTTAAAAGTCATATTCCCTTAGAGCTCATTTTTCATCAACAGTTTCAGCTGCTACTATAAAATAACCTTTTATGGTTTAAATGTTGTACATGCATTTTCAATACAAAATACTTGCAGGTGTAAAGTACACAATCGAAAAGCATGCTAACTAAGAATATCACATTTCCGATTCTTTTTAGAAGTACTCGATGATAGTTGCTCGATTTTTTTACCCGGCAGTCTTATTTCCACAATATCATATAACAAAACTAATTATTGTCTTTCTTAATTATTTTGACTATGATTTAAACTTAGTAAAATATGATTATTTGAAAATTGAAACTAATTAGAGTGAGATACAAAATAGAAGAAAAAAAACTGTTTTCGCTTTTAAAAACATAAAATTATGATCAATTTCTCATGAATGTATAAAGAAAAGTTTATTTTATTAAAAAGAGCCACAAATCAATTATTTTTTTGTGAGATATTTCTTAAAACTCATACTTTCAAATTGACTGCATGCAATGTGAAAACTTAAAATAAGGGGGGTCACTGTCAGTGTCGACTGCTTACTACAGGAAGAGATTATGAACATATTATTAGTATCAAATCCCATTGCAAGACTCCCGAGTAATGTTGTCCAACCGATTGCCACAGGACAATTCGAGTAGATGATTCGCTAAAAATTTACATTGATAGTGTAGGAATGACAGAGGTAGAATTTAGAGTAAATATACCCAAATTTACACGTATGAAGTGTGTAGGAAACCTTAAGTACATCTGGTAAGGATTCTAACCCCAATCTCATCACCAGCCTGTTGTCCAAGTGATGCAATAAATAAAATATGAACAAAACCCAAAAGTTACTTTGTTTTTTATTCCTTCCAACATATCTTAATCCAAGGAAAGTTAATATAATGTAACATCCAGAGTTGGATATAATCCATTACTTTATTAATTCAAATCTTCATTTTACCTAAAAACCACAAATCTAAAACTTGAATATGAATTTTGGGAAAAAAATTATGAACCCAAGCGGAAATAAGAGTATAGTAAATAATATAAAATACTAGTTGTTAGGCCTATATGTTCATATATTTTGTTATATTGCAATAATTATATTGGGACTAAACCACCAACAAGCAATGTTCGACCTCTAAAACAAATTACAGTTAAAAAAAAGTATTATTTTAATCCAATATTTTCTCAAATTCTTAAGGATTCAAGGGTTCGAGGATGCCTCGAATGATACCTAGTATTGAACAGTGTAACAAGTGCACCAATAACAATTATATATATTCAACTCTAAAGTAAATCTGTTAGAACTTTTTGCTATAGAACTATACTAGAAGGTGATGGTGCAACTAATTTTAAATAAATTACCGACTTGCTTTGGTCACCACATGGTCTAACGTGTCTCTCTCGCAATAGACTATGTCGATGACCAGATATTGGGGTTTGAATCCTGGTTGGGTGTAATGAGGGTAGTTTTTTCTAAATGGTTTCCCAATCACCCTCCACCCAGGTGCAGGTACACTTCTACTAAATGCAACCATCTTCATCCCTAACATTTTAGCATAATTAGTACATATGCATACAACCCGAATGGGTAGCAAGATGCAACATTAAAAGATATATACTTGGAAATAATTCTATAGAGGGTCCATTATTTGATGGCATGTCAGGTTTTTCTGGTATTTGGGCAAGTGGCCTCGGGATATCTGCTCAACTCGGAGTCCGAGACAGCAACGAGGCCTCCTGGACCCAAGTTCTTGAAGTCGTCGAGTTCATGGCCGACGCCACCAACATCCCCATTCTGCTTGATGCAGACACTGGTTACGGCAACTTCAACAATGCCCGTCGACTGATTCGCAAGTTGGAGGATCGTGGCGTGGCAGGTACAGTATCTACTGTAGTGCACGTCATTTATCATGAGGTGGTAGCTCAGACTATTACAGGTTTTCCAAGACATTTTTCAATCTCCCCCTGATTTACCATTTTTCTAATTTGCCTTAATGAATTACAATTCTTCCATTTATTATATTGATTACATCATCATCATGAACTATTTCTAGCCTGTGGCCGGGTTCGTTTAGTAAAATGCCTCCATCTTTCTCTTTCCTTACACCATTCTCATCCATTCTTCTCCTCTCACTTGCACACTTTCTGTTTTCTGCCCCTGCCATCTATTATTTTGTCTCCCTTGTGGTCTTTTGCTATACACTTTATTTCCATCATTTTACTTGAGATCCTTCCTTTTTCCATCCTTATCACATGTCCATACCATTATTGTTCACATATATTTGTTTTGAATGCAAGCAGCTAATAAAATAAACATCAAAGTACTTTGGTTATTATTTGTGTTAAGAGTTAAGACTTAGATAAATTGCTCTGACATATATATAAAAATTAAATTTGTAGATTAAACAGTTGCTAAAATGGTAAATGTATTAAGCGAAATTAACAAGTCAAAATGTATAATTTAAATATTCAAGGCATGTTTTTAATTAAGTACCGTTTTGAAATTCGGCCGCTGCAGCTGCCATTCCGCGCATGCGCGTTGAGTACCTCCATCTCTTGGTTAGCCACATACGCCATTACAGACATATTCGACCATGTTTACATCTTTGAGTATTTAAAATGGCTCAGTCAATTGAAAATCCCGCCGACTGTGAAATACGCTGTTATTCGTTTTCTTCGTGCAAAAGATGTGAGAGTGGCTGAAATTCATCAGATCAGTGAAGTGTATGGAGAAAATATTATGAGCGAAGGAATGGTAAGAAAATGGGTTAAAGCATTTAAAGATGGCCGCACGCATGTGCATGATGAGGAACGAAGTGGGCGACCTTTTATCATTACTGAAGACTTGGTGCAGAAAGTTGATGGAAAAGTTCAAGAGAGCAGGCGCTTTACAATTTCATCTTTATCTAATGAGTTTCCTCAAGTTTCAAGAAGTGTTCTTTATGGAATTGTGACAGAATATTTAAATTATCTTAAGTTGAGCTCACGCTGGGTGCTGAAAATGTTGACTGAGGTGCACAAAACCAAACGTTTAGCCAGTGCATTGACCTTCCTTGAGCAATACAGTGAGTTTGGTGATGATTTTTAAGCCAAATTATCACAGGCGATGAAACATGAATGGGTCATGTTACGCCGGAATCGAAACAATGATCCATGGAATGGCGGCATTCAACCTCACCCAAGAAAGTGAAGTTCAAGCAAACGATTTGAGTCCAAAAAATCATGTGTACTGTGTTTTGGGATAGGAAGGGGGTGTTGCTTGTGGATTTTTTGCCTTATGGTGAAACAATAAATTCTGAGACCTATTGTGAGACCTTAACCATATTGCGCCGTGCAATCCAAAACAAAAGGCATGGCCTGCTGAGTAAGGGGATTGTTTTGCTTCAAGACAATGCCCGTCCACATGTGGCTAATTGTACCTAAGATCTCATCACATCATTTGGCTGGAAACAACTTTATCACCCTTCGTACAGTCCCGATCTAGCGCCTAGTGACGACCACTTGTTCCTGCATTTAAAAAAGCATATTGATGGTCAGCGTCACAACGATGATGACCTCAAAACAGCCGTGTTATAGTGGTTATCAAATCAGGCGGCAGATTTCTATGAGGATGGAATTTAAAATCCGATTGTACAATATGACTAATGCTTTAACATTGTTGGAAATTATGTTGAAAAGTATATTAAAGTACAGGCTTTCATGCAAAAATAAAATTGATAATACAAGTACACTTGGGTGTTTTAAATTTCAAAACAATACTTACTTAAAAAACATACCTCGTACTTTTGTTGAAACAACATATTGTAAGATATGAACATTTATAAACAATTTTTAATGCATCAATTAGACCATAAACGAGTTGATGAAAAGTCTAAAATCTAGGTTGACACGTTAAAAATATTAATACAAAATTTTTTAAGATACAATATAGTATGGTATAAAACAATGTTTTAGCTCCAAATGTGTTGTGAAATAAAAGAATAAAATTTAAGGTTAACATCTGCCAAACAAATTTAATAAAGTGATTAAGTAATGTGGAATAATCTAAGTCTTATATGTTTCCTTATCTCATTACTCCTTTTTGATATCCAGCACTGGAGATGCTGGATTACTTCATTTCAACATGTTTCGGTACTATGCTACCATAATCATGGATATTGAGTTGTTGTGAAAAACACTGTGTGTTATTAGGACGGCTAGAAGTTAACTCACAGTTAAGAAATATTACCATTTCATTGATGGTATATGAAAGGCGAAGCTTGGCGGATGAATGAATATAATTATAGAGATTAGCTGTTACCGAGTCATATTCTAATAAATTGAAAAATGACACCTAGACACGAGAATCATACCCTGGACTTTGGGCAAGCTAAGCCAAAGGTCCCAAGTCCGATTCCCTTGTCCAGGCATAATTTTCCAATTTATTTGAATAAAGAACAATGTATTGCATACATTGTTTATGTTACTAGGGTGCTGCATTGAAGACAAATGTTTTCCCAAGACTAACTCTCTATTGGACGGTAGACAGCAGCCGCTGGCAGACGTGGAGGAGTTTGCATTAAAAATAAAGGTGAATATTGACCTCGCACATACATACAACTAGAAATATGTTGTGACCGGGTTAAAGGGGTGGATGAGGAAGTTGAGGTTCAAATCTTGGTCAGATGTATTGAATTTTTTTTCCCCATCCAAACGTGTGTACACTTAATTTAAATTCTACCTGTTTCACCCTTACTTGATCAATGTAAATATGAAAATAACTTTGTGATTTAGTAAGTACATAGTATAAGGAAAGCACAACTACTTCTAAATTTAGAATTTTTGTTAATCATTATCAGATACACAAATCAAATGTAGGCCTACAAACAATTTAAACAACCAGTAAGTATAAAATATACATAACGGTTATTTATCACCCATCATGTCCAGATTGCTTGATCCATTCAATAAGTTCACTAAGCAAACACATCCTTTTATGACATTTCTTTCTTGAATTACCTAAACTATGTCAATTTGGATGAATCAAAGTGCCTCTCAAATGTTTAAAAAAAGAGTCACAAATAAAAGTAAAAACACCAATAAACATAGACTGCTGATGATGGGGAGATCATAGTTCGATCCCAGTCAGGTGTACTGGTGATTTTTCCAAAAGTGTTTTCCCCCCTCCATGCAAATGTGGGTACACTTCCTATAGATTCAACCTTACTCATCCCTAACTCATTTGTGTAGTTAGTACATTTGCATATAACCTGAGCAGGTGGTAAGATACAGTGCTAAAATAAATTATACATATTTCTATTCATTTTTCCTGTAACTTATTCCAAATGTAACAAACTTAATCTAGAAATAATTATATTGTGACAAGTTATTGATAAATACAGTATCTTCGGGTGGGGGGGAATTGGCAGGCCTGCAAGGACCATCAGAGGGACCCAGACTTCTGTGTGGTGGCGCGTGTGGAGGCGTTCATCGCAGGCTGGGGGCTGGATGAAGCTCTAGAAAGAGCAAATGCATACAGGGAGGCTGGAGCAGACGCTGTTCTCATACACAGCAAGAAGGCCGACCCTTCAGACATTGAGGCTTTCATGGCTAAATGGAATAACAAGGTGATACAGTGTGGTGACTAGGGGTGTGTAAAGCTTCAAAAACTTTGACTTTGTTTTGAGAGTAGTATTTCAAATTCAACAATTACAAAGCTTAAAAAAAAAGTAAGTTAAAAACACGCAGTCATGTTTATTTTAATTCTTTTCATTTGCTGCTGCTATTTCCATTACAAATTAATGTTAGTTTATAAAAAATCTGAAATAAAATATATTACATTTTGTGATAACCTACTTTATCATTTTAAGACTAAATATATTTTGTTTGAAATATAGCATTTTGAAAATTATATTTAATCTCTTTATTTACATAGTTATACAAATTATAATATTTTCATCCAAAATTATTTTTTATTTTTTTAATATTCTAACTTTGATTTGGCTTCAAGAATATCTCATATTATTCGATTTGACTTCGCTTTGAATTGAGAAAATTAACTTTGAACAATGCCAATGGCAACTTTACAAACTGCAAAACTATGTTGTCTGGCCGTGTAAATAAAATACATTCAATTTTGAATAAAATAAAAAAATTTGCTTAGTAGCTTGATTCAATTCAAAAGTGCTATAGAAATTTTTTCAATCAAATCTGAATCAAGTATTTTATCAATTAAAATCCAAATTTAATGTTAGGTTATATTATATATATTGTTTAAATAAATCCAATAAAAAATGAGGTAATTAAAACCATGTCTAAATAATGGATGTTATTAATATTACAAAATTCGCAAGTCTTTGATCTAGTCAAATAATAATCTATGTTAACATCTTAAATTATTTAAGATGTTGACTTTAGATTTGAGTCTACGATATACTTAGCTTCACCATACAAAAGCTGATGGGAAGAAGATATGAATTTGGGAAAGACTTGATAATGGTATTTATGGATGTGGATAAAGCATATAATAGTATGGATAGAAATAAAGTTTGGAATGTGGTGATGGTGTAATGAGAATTGGGCTGCCGATGATGGGAAGATTGGGGCTATAATCCCGCCTAGGGTTGGCTGTCATGTATGAGGATAACATGAGTTGTGTTAAGACAAAGAGGGTGAAGACGGAATTGTTCCAAATAAAAAATTGACCGAGGCAGGGTAGTACCCTCTCACTACTACTATTTATAATGGAAATGGTCATGAATAAAGTGGTAGTAAATCTCGAGGAGTGAAGAATGAAAGCCATGATGTTTGCTGATGACTCGATGGTATGGGGGGAGAAGGTAGGAAGTACAGGAACATTTACAGATATGGAATGAGGAAGTGAAAAAGTGCGAAGTGGATAAGGCCGAGTTAAGATATAAAGTTGGATGGAGCAGAGCTGAGAAAGTACAGAACGTAAAATATCTTAGAAGCGTGAGGTGAAAGGTGGAAGTGGAGAGGATCTAATGAGAAGAGGACAGCAGGGAGAGTTGTTCTATAGGTGTGTAAGAGACCTGCTATGAAGAGAAGTGCTCTTTAAGTGTTGTACAGGGCAAATGCCGTATGCAGCAGAAACATGGACATTGAATAAAAGATAAACTAGGAAAGTGGAGGCTATGGGAATGAAGTTTGTGAGGAGCATGTTAGCCGTCACAAGGAGAAACAGGATAAGGAATCAAGTTATCCAGGAAAAAGTGGGGTAGAGGAAGTACATGAGATAATAGTGAAAATGTTAAACTAAACAGCTCAATACATGGTGATAATATTAGAAAAACTATTTAATTAGCGACATTAACACAATATTAAAATCACTCTGTTATGTGCCACATGTTCCTCCACAGAACATGGAAAACGTACTAACGAAAAAACTAGTCACAGAAAATAAGAAAACAAAGTGCATTATTAATGTTTGATGTGACATCAGACTGATGAAAAAATAAATTTAGATAAAGAAGAAAATCAATACAACAAGTTTACCAAAGAAATTTTACTTTTTCTAACAGAAAGAAGACTGAAATAGTATGGGCATGTAATGAGGATGGAGGAGAGTATTCCAAAGAAAATTATGGAAATGAAATAGCCTATGTAAAAAAAGAGACTGTAACAGAGGCCAAGAAGAGGAGAAAAATTGACGCAATTAAAGGAGGAAGAATGGAAGAAGGTTAGAGGATGGAGGCATTTTACTAAACTGGCCTGGCCACAGGTTGGAAACAGTTGATGATGATGATTTTATATTTGAATTAAATTATTTCCAATCTAAATCTGTGGTCTATTTGAATAGGAGATTTAAAAACCGATATGAACCTTTCAATTATTAAGATTCTCATTCTCCAATCAAATATGAATATTATAGAAAATCAGATTTGAAATTTCAAAGCTTGGTGCAAAATTAATATTTAGTGATTTGGGTATTTCATGACCTGAACATTATTTAAAGTATGTATCTAGAAGGGTGAAAAAGATACAGTTATTGTGTTTCACAGGCTCCTGTAGTGATTGTACCAACCAAGTATTACTCCACCCCTACCAGCCGGTTCCATGAGCTGGGCATTGCCACAGTAATCTGGGCCAACCACAACCTACGGGCGTCGGTGACAGCCATGCAAGAGACCAGCCGACGCATCCTCTCTGACCAGTCACTTCTCAATGTTGAAAAAAAGGTCAGCATTTGAGTATCATAGTAAGTTTTATGTGGTAAAAGCATCAACACGATTATAAAGCATTGTTTTAACCCCTTGAATTACCATATAACCTGGCTATGTTTTACACTATATTACCATTTAAATTCACATCAAAATACTTTATGCACAAGTTAGTTTGGCTGATACAACTTCTATAATATATTTGAAATTTCAATGCCCTAAAAAGCATTTTTATGTCATGCTAAATTATCATTTTTTTTCTCCTCCCTCCTCTTCCCATTTACATTCTCCCTGCCGTTTCCCCTCAATCTACTTTCACTATCAACCCCTCTCTCCTCAACACTTCCCTTCAGCCTTTATTTATCTCTTTTTCTCTCCTTTATCATTTTATTTTACTTAATTCACTCTAAATTCACTTCCCTGCCAATTATATTATTTCCCCCATATTCTTCAGTTTATATTCCTCCTCTTTCTTCCACACTAGGCATGTTCTTATCATAGCAAATTATAACTATTATTGACGAAGATTACTTTTTTGGACTGTATTTACTTTGGTTGAGAAAAGTCAAATTTATACATAACATACAATTATTTATAAAGCATTGTGTTGATTTACCCCAAAAAGTGTATTTTTTCTCTCAATAATCTTGCTTTGTTTACATTTGTTGGATTGTATGAATCACTATTGTCAAAAGAACTACCACTTTTAGAAGGCCTATCTATGTTATTATTGCCGAAAACCTTCAGTTAGTTCTACACTATCACTATCATAATCATCAGAAAAATCTACATCCTCATTATCACTATTAGCTACTAAATCATTTTCATTGTCAGAATCACAAAGTATCTGTGTCATTTATTTGTCAGTTAACCATTTTTTAGACCAAGAAACTTTTTGTTTACTAGTTGAAGCCATTTCAGCACTTGACTGTACTAATAATTGATGAAATATAATGAATAAAACTGCAAGTTCTATTCATATTGCTCCTGCCGTCACCCAAATGGGTAGTAAGATGCGATGCTAAAATAAAATTTAATATTTTTTATTGTTATATCAATGTATTGATGCACCAGTTGACCTCAGTGGTCTTGGAGCTAAGTGCTCTCCTACGGACCCAATCTTCATAGGTTGACAGATATTTTTTTAGTGATAAAAAATCGTAGCACAACTTTCTTCGGAGAGTAAGTAAAGCTATTAGTCCCATTTTGATTGTGGCATGTAAAATAACCCTGGAAGGCATGTAAAAATTGGTAGGCCCTTTTGCTCTCGCACATAGAAATTCTCATATGCTAGTATAATCAGTTAGTTCAGAAAGTGCATGCTAGATATCTCAAAAAAATAAAATAAATAATGTAATGGACCGCACAGTATTGTTTATTGTTGAAGGGAAATTTTATGTGTGTATGAGCTCTAAACATCTTTTACCTTTTTTAACAATTATTAAATTCTATCTTCCAGGTAGCAACAGTTCAAGAAATCTTTAGGCTGCAACAGGACCATGAGCTGAAGGCTGCAGAGGGCCGTTATTTGCCCAAAAAGTGAAATATTGATTTTGTGGCAAATATTACCTCTAAGAGATGTCATATTTCTTTGATTCTAAAACGCCATCGATTGTAAGAGCCACCTTAATTGTTCAGTACCACCAGTAGAGAAAAAACTTTGTTTCGAAGAAAATAAATAAAAATAATTTGCTAAAATACCCTATATATAATAAATATTTTTACTACAGAATTCAATTTACTAACAATAGTATGCTACTTATTAATAGGTATGTTATTCATCTAGGGGTGGTTGGGCAGCAAATATTTGTATCAAGCAGGCATTACAAAATTATACTCGGTCACGGGTAGATTCGGGCGGGTATTTCATTTTGCAAAAAAACTTTGTCACATGCCTATAACATTTCAAATCATCTGTTTAACAGTCCAATTTAATTTTTTTAAAAGGATAGAAAAACTTTGGCACAGGCCTATTAAATTTCAAATTACAAGTTAAAAGTCACAAAATGAAAAATAGCAGTTTCCTATTAATGTTCATTTGATGCATACTTTTATATTTACATCCTAACAAATCTGGCTAATAGTAATAAATTTAAGAAATGTAAAGAAAACTAATTTAAAATTAAGTTTTTGCAAGTTTCGGACTTAATCTCAATTTTTAAATGTTGAATTTGTTATGTTGTTGGCATTGACAGAGAGAATTAAATTGTAGGAATCTTGATTTCACGATGTTGTAGACTTGTAACCTGTGAAAAACACTATCATAGTTTTGTTGAAAGCAATCACAATAATTTATGAATTAATTAAAAATAATACTTACCTTTGTTTAGTATTAGTTGAATTGAAATAATTCAATTATAAATATCAGTTAAGCACTGTTTTTTTATCAAAGTTTGAATTAGAGGTTAGAGCTAACATGGCATTTTATATATATATACACATGCACACACACACCAAGTTCTTGGGATGCCCGATTGAAATACAGGAATAAAAAAAACTCGCCCGACATTCCGGGATTTTTAGATGCTCGATTTAATGCCCGACCACCTCTATATTCATCACTTCTTTTTGAGTCAGTTTAGGTGTGATTCTCCTGAGCCGTCGATATCTGCATCTGAATCAATTTCACAGTCCACTATATTCAGTTTGATTCTTCTGAACTATTTTTAATATTTACTAGCCAATAATATATCATCTTCTGAGTCATCGAGAGCGTTGGTCAAAAGAGAACTGTGATTCTGTGAAGTACCCTGTTTTTAGAGAAGGTGAAATGGTAAAAAAGTGTGTCTTATAATCAAAAAAATATAATGCTTATATGAACACTATTTTATATCACAAAACTTGAATGATTTCCTCATAATGTACTATACTTTTTAATTATTTGAAAAAAGACAGGACCATTGTTAATAAAATGTACTGTGTATGTACTTCACAATGTATATTCAAAGAAAATTGTTTTAATTATAACTACAGTTGTGTTGAATGCACTATTTTATTAATCAAAATATTAATTTTACCTAACGATGTCAAATTAATTAATATATACATTTATTTGCATCAATGGTCGTATGGTTTAAGAGTCTGTCACTCTTGTAGCAAAAGATTTGACTGCCTATGACAGGGATATCAGGGTTTTAATCTTGGTCGGGTGTACTGAAGTCTGAGGGTGGTTTTGCCTAAATTGTTTCCAACTCTTTTTCCATGCAAATTTAATTATATTTTCTCTAATTTCTACCTTTCTCAACCCTTACCCGTTAGCATGAACATGATTAGAAGAATGTAGTGCACCAAAGAAAACTCATCTTAGACTGTTCTTAAAGTGGTTTTTACAATATACACTATAATTTTATACTATATATAATATATACAAAATGGTCTAAGTTTGAAAATTGTACAAAATTAGAAAAATGTTTCTGAACAAACTCAAGTTGATATGAAGTTCACTTCACGTTGGGAGATTCCATCCAATCCAAGACCTCTTGTGCCCTGGGTCTTTTGTTTGGATCATGCTCTGTACACCATTCAAACAAATACAAGACTGGGTTGTAGTCCGCTCCTAGTGAAACATCAGGCAGAGGAGGCCTACTGCCTGCAAACAGAAAAACCAGGTTTATACCATCACACAGTATTTGTTCTGCTATCAGTGGGGATGGAAGAGAAGGGAAGCAGATAATGTGAAATAGTGAAATATGGGAGGAGTTTGAAACCGCAAATGCAACTTTCCTATTTATATAGAAAAATATTAACAATGGTTCTTTTGTGACAATTACTTAAGGTGAGTCTTATTTTTTTCAAGTAACTTTTTTTTATAAAATAATACATGTATATGAAAGAAAGTGCATAAAGCATGTTAATGGTTCTCTTCTGAACCACTCTTTTAGTACTACTTTATTTGTCACATTGTCTGTCCACTTAATCTTCTCAAGTCTTCTCCAGCACCACATTTCAAAGTATTTCTTTTTCATCTTCCTAAAAGTCCAAGTTTATGCTCCATAGAGCACGATGCTCCAAATGTAGCATTTAATCAGTTTCTTCTCCGTTCCAAACTCAGCTTGCTGATCAGAAGTAACCTCTTTTTGTTGAAAGTTTATTTGGTTCTGGCAATCCTCGACCTAATTTACTTAGTGCAGTAGGCATCATTTGTCAGCAGTAGATTGCCTAGGTATTTGAAATGCTTTGTTTTCCAACTCCTGGTTTCCAATTTTGATTTTCAGCGGGTCTTAATTTTTTTGTAATCACCATCACTTTTGACTTCTCAATTTTGATTTCCATACCACATCTACTCCCTATCTCCACAAGCCAGTCTATTATTTCATGCAACTCGGCTTTACTTTTGGCCAGCATTAAAAGATCATCTGCTTATTTTATTGTGTTGATGATGCATCCTGAAATTGCCGTCTCTACAGGGCTTCCCTGACCAGCCACTCTCCATACAAGTTGAACAGAATGGTATACAAACACCATCCATACCTCACTCCTCTTCCTGTCTCTATGCTGTTTAGTCTCTCCATTATTCAGCCTCATCTTCACTCGCTGTCCCAAGTACAGGTTTGTGATCAGTCCTCTGTCCCTTCAGTTGATGCAGATTTTATTGACTATTTCAATCAGTTTCTTCCACTTCACTCTATCAAATGCCTTTTACTGGTCTAAACCAATGTAGACTTCTTTCTCGACTTCCAGCACTTTCTCTAAAATTATTCTCAGCATTCTGGTGGCATCTCTGGTTTCTTTTTCTTTTCTGAATCCAAATTGGTCTTCATCCATCACACTTTCTATTTCCTATTCCAGTTGCCTGTTGTGTATTCTTGCTATGATTTTCCCCACATGAGAGCAGAGGCTGATGGTCCTGTGGTCACTGCATTTCTTGGCTTGTTTCTTCTTCTTTAAAACCACCATGGTTACATCTTGAAAATCCTCGGGCCATTCTCGTTTCGTAGATCCTATTTACAAGTTTTGTCAGAGCCATTAATCCATTGCTATCCAGTTCCTTCAAGTCAGTTGGTATGTCGTCATCACAAGCAGCTTTCCATCTTTGTATGTATTTTATGACATGTTAAAGTATGTAATTAAATAAATACAATAAAATTGTGGTAAAATTGGTGTACAAATAAAACTAAAAACCATAACACAAACCGATTAGTGGTTTTTTTAAACTTTTATTTGAGCTTCATTCTCTTACAATCCTATCATATTTATTTAATGCTTAATGCTTAAGACCATCTGTTGTCTAGTGGGCAGAGTTCCTGGCTACAGATCCAGAAGTCCCGGGTTCAATTCCCGCACTTCCAGATTTTTTTCTGTGAAGCCAAGATTTGAAGCAAGGTCAACTCAGCCTCATGAGGACAAATGAGGAGCGCCTTGAATGATAAAGTAGCAGCTTCACTCTAGAAAACCCTGATAAATGGCTGGAGGGTTTGTTGTGCTGACCAGATTACACCTTATAACCACAGAATTAAGTACTAACTTCACCAACAGAAAATGGCTGCTCAGTTAGTATGGTTTTATTGCAAACTTACGTCATGGAGGTTTTTTTTTCCGTGTAACATGCTTAACACACTTTAGTTCATTCATATAATTTTGCTAAATGTTTGTTGCGAAGTAGGGAATTGTTCCGAGTCCATTATACCCACCACAATTATCCTGGAGAATAACATCCTGGGAGCTCACGTCTAGAAGTCCACTGTAGTTGGGCTCTTCGGTACTGTCTTCTAAATTGTTGTCTAGTTTATTGGGGTCTTTGTTCTAAAATAAACAAAGTATTCTTGAGATTACAAACAGTATTACATCTAAAATCATAGACATGGTAATGTGGGCCACAAGGCACATTAATTTAAGAGAGTTTCACCAAACTTTAGGCAGTCGTATAGGCTACCCCCTAAATAGCCTTGGCCTAACCAATGTACCCCTTCCAACTTTTCATAGAAATAAAGGACATAAACAACTGTCATCTTCTAAAGTTTAAACAGTCATTCAGACAATCCATCATGAAAAGAAAGATGTATAAGAATTCTATGACATCATGTCATAATATGCGTTAATTTGTTTATTGTTAAGGTTATCAAAAATGTTTTACGATTAAAAAATTAGTGGCATGTCATCAATGTTAGCAGTCACGAGGATAAACAGGATTAGGAATGAAGTTATGGCGGCAAGAGTTGGGGTACAGGGATTATGTGAGATAGTAGAAGATGCAAGGCTGAGATGATATGGTCATATAATGAGGATGTTGGAATACATGAGAAAGTAGTGGTAACAAGATTGAGATGTTCATAAAATGAAGATGGAAAAGGAGAGGATGCGAAAGAGAAGGATGGAGATGAAGTACATGGGAAAAAGACTGCAAGGAAGACCAAGATAGAAATGGGAGGAGCAGATAAAAAAGTGTGTAAGTGTGAGGAGAAGAATGGTGGAAGCATAAAGGAAGATGGAGGCATGTTACTAAACTGAAATGAGGAAAATAAGTATCTATAAGTAGGGATATGCAAAATTCACATTCGTGATACAAATTTTTACACGAATTTTACTGTTTTCACAATAACATGAATTTAAGTTTTTTTCCAAATAAACACAATTTCTTTGTAATCTGGCAAACACCACATCATGCAATATGATTGTCAATGTGGCAGGGCTGCCTTTTATATGAATAGTATCTGTTTTTGCAGATTTTAAAGGTATAAAACAAATCACAGGCAATATGAGTATTTTTCACAGATATTTAGGATTTTTTTTATGTTAACATTAAAAATATTTACTTTTCTTCAAATATGTTAATAAATAGCAAAATACACAATATGAACAAAAAATTTAGACAGTTCTATCCTAGTTTTTTTTAATGAATACTAATTCGACTCATATTTTCGTAAATAATAACATCACTTTCAGCATATATAGTTTTTTTATAGAAAAATAACACCACTTTTACCCTAAAAATAACCTCACTTTTGCATGTCTCTATCTATAAGGCATCCACAGGAGAGGTGGTATCTTCCAGCTAAGAAAAGTGACCATAAAGCCATTTGCCAAACCATATGATCTTCAAGACCATAAGTTGATTTTGTGTTACTTTCGGTAGTAAGTACATTAACACAAAAAACAATTTGTTAAAACACAAACTTGAAAATAAACGTTAAGATATTTATTTTTATGTGAAAGCATCTATGGTTCACTTAGAAAATGCTTTTTAAATGAAAGCTTTTTAAAATGTGGTGTTCTTTTGAAATTAAGATGGTGAACCAGCCTAAACAAGAGTGATTGATGACATCATACAGTCAAGGCAGTTGTGTTCTTACACAGTTTACAAAATAAAAATGTTTCATTTTGAAAATAATATTTTGTATGGCTCTCTCTCTTAGTTATAGATTTTTTTGTTGCCATTTATATCAAAATACAAGTGTGAATATAGAGCTCTTTAACTAATTATCATAAACTATAATATCTCTTGTTGCCACAACTGCAAAACAAAAAACATATTAGTTTTATTAATATATTTTGTTCTTTCAATTAGTTTTGGAAACAGCAACTATACAGTAATCCTTAGGGAAGTATTTAATAGAATTGTTTGATAACACTTTGTATTGATTATATAGTATTAGTAAGAAAATAGTAATTATTTTCGAATAGGATGACATAGTCAATTTCAGGCAATGTTAGCGTAAAAGACTTTCTGCTAGCTGTTAGATACCACTCTTCCAGCGATAAATAGGTGTCCATAAAAAACATAATTTGTTTTCTTCAAGGCTGCAATTTTGATAATCAGTGCACCTAGCCACAATTATTTTCTTTTAGCTAAGCATTTCTGTAAGCTTTTCCAAAAAATAAGATAATTAGTTCTGTCAAAAACAAACATGATATGAAACTGATGAACCAGAATACTAAAAATCTAGTTTATTTACAATTTACTTTCTATTTGAAATAAAACTAACTTGGAGATCCTCTGCTTCACTGCCGCTAAACACCAAAGACTGGTCGAAGGAGAGGTTTGGAACTGTGAGAGCTATCATCTCCCATGAAACAAGACCGTAAGAGAACATGTCTGCCTTGCTAGTGACAAGGCCCCCATCCAAAACTTCAGGGGAGCTCCAGAGATCTGTCCCCACATAGGTCATACCAGAGCCTTCTACCACAATCCCGTCTTCATCCAGTGGGAGAGAAACCCCAAAATCACACAATTTCACTGCCTCGAAGTCACCTGAAGACACATAACAAGACACAATGTTCACCTTTATTATGGGCGAAGGTAAAGGAAAGAGGGATTGGAACACATAAAAGGAAGCCAACACTATGGCTATAAAACCATTTTCATTTTTCTTTTCATTTATTTGAGGTATTTAACGTGTACGTTCTGAACCGATTGATTATATCAGCAGACAACTTATATATTAACTTATATCTTCCCGAACGGGTAGTAAGGCTCGGTGCTAAATATTATTATTATTATTAACTTATATCTTGAACAGACATAACATCCAGCTTCAGGCCATTAATTCAGCACAGTGAAGGGAGAGACCCAAATTTCCCAAATGATACATTTTTCAGCCGCACCTGGACCCTGGCTAAGGTCAGTACACAGACACACTACTGACTGAGTTAAGATGCCAGACAAGTACACAATTCACAATTTATAAAACCAAGTACCGCTGATAAGAACATTGTAGGATTTGACATCTCCATGCAGAAGCAGCTGGTCTCTATGCAAGTAGTCCAACGCTTTGGCCAAACCAGCCGCCACTGTTAGTATGTCGGCAGCCGGGTAGGGTCCGGCAAGGCCCTCCTCTTGTCGGACCTCGATCATGTTCCCTAGACACATAGAGCACTTCTCCATGGCCAGGCAATCTCGACCATCGTCGGTCTGAAGGAAGGCTCGGTACCCCACAATGTTGGGGTGGTGAAGTTTACGTAAAATCTCCGCTTCCTTCTTCAGACGTTGGCTGTGTTCTTTGTTCTCATTACCTGCAAAGTGTCCATAGTTTGGTAGCCACTTAAGAAAATTGTGACTCTGATTTTCAACTTTATGAAGACAAGAGCTAGTACAGTATGTTAGAGGTTACATTAGCTACACATGCACAGACTTTAGTCTCCCTGCTTCATATTTTATGCAAATATGTTTAGTTTGTTTAACGTAAAATGAATTGTTGCTTGAATTCAACTTATAAGATCTAATAAATGAGTTAAATAAAGGTGAACCTATTGAGTAGTGCAGTAGTTCTAAACATTTTGTGATTTGAGGAACCCTTAAAAATTGATTGTCATGAAATTTTGCAGAGCTCCATCATATCTGCTTTAGATTAAAAGTTGAATATGGTAAACTAACTAAAATGCAACCAGCTTCGATGGACAAATGGTTTAAGATGTCACTCTCACAATAGACTGAAATGCTGATGGCTGGGAGATCCTGGTTTGAATCCCTAACAGGAGTGCTAAAAATACTAAAGTGTAAAAATAATGATTATGGTTTGAGTGCTGCATGTGTTTTATTATATTATTTGAACTCTCACATATAATATTTCAATATAAAAAACATAGGCCCTAAATAAAAATAATATAAAAATGAAAAACATAGATCACATAAAAAAACGGTCTCATTGTTTTCAAGTATTTAGAGTAAAGCTTGGGTTAAGTGCCTGCATATTTCTTTAATTCTTGAACCAATTTTCAAATAAGCACAAGCTAAGTTGTTTTTCAACCGACAGCAGTTGTTTTCTTTTCCATATCAGATAGGTGCATAATACTCCGTAAGAATTCAACTCCACACTAACAGATTGCACTGTCTACAGAGTCCTTATCCTTAATTCCTTAGTCCTTATCACTCTATAGAAGTTGACTCAACTATAACTTTCTAAGGACTACCAATCACAGCACAGTAACGGTGCACAAGAAACGAAATGAAAGCACCAATGGCATTTTCATATCAATTAAACAAACTAGCTTGTGTTTTAAATATATTAGTTTTGATTATACATAACCTACCTTTCATATGTAGCCTATTCTGGACGTTTTATCAACATTTGTTGTGTAGGGCCTAGTTAAGTTTGTTAAAAATTGTTCAGCTGGGATACCGTCTGTTTTGCAGATGACATCTACTTGCACCTAGAGCTAGAAAATTTCCTTTTGAAGAGTTTAATTGGACGTTGTTTCCAACTTTCTCATTGGGTGGCATAGTCACGTGATTAAGGATACGGGCTGTGGAGACAATTTCCATTTCTAAAGACCAAGGACTTACAGGTAAGGACTATAAGAATATGGAGCTTGCGAACTCTGTAGATGGGGCTATACATTACCTCTCTGGAGTTTCTTTATGGCCCAAGGAGAACACATCACACCCATGTGAGGGGAACGGATCATGTTAAATACACCAACACCTGAAACCCATAAATACAACACTAAGGCTGTGTCCAAATAGTCCAAGGCTCCCTAGTCGGACCTTTGAGTTTTAGACTTGATGCAGTCTTGATGAGTTTACACTTCTCACACTGTTCATAGTGAGGACTACATCAAACTATTCGAACAACAACAATCTTATTTAAAATGGCGAAAAACGTAAGTCAGTGCTCTAGCAGACGAAACGATAATACTAAAACAATTGCCAGTGAAACACCGCAACTGACACAGCAAGAACTGTGCATGCATGGCTGGTAGCCATCATATCCATGGTGACAAAGACCTAGACCTCAAGAAGACTGCATAGGTATCGTTCACGACTATTCGGACAGATCTACACTTGATCACATGATTGCCAATGCAGCTATCAAGGGCATGAGTCAAGACAACGCCGCATAGATAAGTAGACTATTCGCGGCATAGATAAGTAGACTATTCGCATAAAGCCTAAGATTTGTCCACAAAAAGTTATATCTTCAGAGAATAACATCTCATATAATCTGAATGTTATAGACATAACTCAATAGTTTGTTATTGCTTTAGTTTATTATTAAATCAAACCTTGGTAGGTTAACATTCGATAGTATTTTAAAAGATCTCATCACAGATCTTTGCTCAAGGAAATTAAATCTAATACTCGTGTATTTCATTTTAGTTTAGTAAACAGCCTAAAACCTTTAAATAAAAACTTTAGGACGAACCGTAATGATATTATCAACAAAAAAGGCACAAAAAATCCATTTACCTGTTCCATAACCTAAACGATTCAAAGAAGGTGTTAAAGGAACAACTAACATTTTAGAGCTTCTTGGCGATTTAGTACTTTCCATTGTCAATAATTAGGTGTGGTAATCTATCCAAATATTATAGTTTGACCGGCCTAAGGAGAAATTAAAACTTATAATAACTCAAGAATAACTAATTTATTACGTTTTTTAAGAAAACAACACACAGGTCCTATTAAATTAACTCCTTAGTTTTCATATTAACTTTGGCACACAATTATTAAACATTTATAAAACAAACCGCCAAAAGACTGAAACAAAAGAATGATAATCAACGATCTGACCGAAGATTTCCACAATCGCATAATGCGCATAGCCGTCTATTCTAGGGGAAAACAGGATTCGCTCAGTGTGGTATCAATAAACTTTCACACCAAGAATCCCCATTAGTTATATATCTACCCATTAAAGTGGACTTCTAATGCACTAAATAAAAGGCAAGTTCTATGTAAAGTGCTCTAAATTTCCGCAAGGCTAAGGTTCCACACTAATGTTGGGTGGTTATACACACCATGTATTATAACTTCCACCATCGTTGATCGTAGGGCAGTTTCAAACAGAAGTTATAGCGCTTTAAGTGTGGCACGTATAGGGTGCTAGTTCGTGAATCAAATGATATCTAAAGGTGATGTGCTCTAAATTTCCAGAATACATGGGTTCCACACCTATTTATGGTGGTTATTTACACATAATTACTACCATCAGTGATCGTGAGGTAGATTTAAACATAGATTTTATAGCGCCTTAAATTTGGCGTGAGTAAAGCGCGAATTTGTTCATAATCGAATGTTTAAAGATGATGTACTCTAAATTTACAGAAGACCCGGGTTTCAAACCTATGTAGGGTGGTTATATACACCTAATTCTATAATTGCCACCATCGATAATCGTGGGGCAGATTCAAACATAGATTGTATAGCGCTTTAAATTTGGCGTGTGTAAAACGTGAGTTTGTGCATCATCGCATGTTTAAAGGTGGTGTGCTCTAAATTTACATAAGACTCGGGTTTCATACCTATGTAGGATGGATATTTACACCTAGGATTATAATTATCGTCATAGGCGATTGTGGGGCAGATTTGAACATAAAAGTTACAGGGCCTTAAACCTGGCACGTATAGGGCGTGAGTTTGTTCATCAAATGATATTTAAAGGTGATGTGTTCTAAATTTCCAGAAGACCCAGGTTACACACCACTTATGTAGGGTGGTTATATACACATAGCACTATACTGGTCATTGCCACCATCGGTGATCGTGGGGCAATTTCAAACATAAAAGTTATAGCCCCTTAAATATGGTGCGTAATGTTTAAAGGTGATATAGTTTTTTATTTTTATTTTCAATTTCCTTATACATTTGTCTTGACATCTTAGTTTACTATAAATCAGGACTTTTTCTGCTCTATTCATATCACAACATGTCTTCTATATAGTTAATCTAAAAATTGTACACATAAACTTTCTGGAATATAAACATATACTACTACTAAAACTACTTGTCCTGTTATTGATCATTACCCATTTACCTCGACCTGTGCCTGTTAGCAGCTCTGTCTACTATATAACAATACCATTATTAAATTTATGGTAACTTATAACTATACTTGTCCCTCTTTCTCTATTGAAGTTATTTTGACTATACACACTTTTTTCCTTTTGATATACCTGCTTTGGACTTAAATCTAACTTAACCTAACTTATACCTAGTGCCGTTGTTTACACACAATCAGTTTATATCTTTTCCTTGTAGGGATTCCCATTTTCTTTTTCTTCTCTGGTCAATTCCTACCGTGGCCAGTCGACATCCTTGGAGTGCTCGATAGCTCCAGCCCAGAATCACGCTTGCTTCCAAGCGAGCAGGGCTCTTCGAGTAAGGAACAACTTCCGACGTCTCATCTGTATCCATTTACTTTCCGTCTCCCCTAGCCGGTATCCCAGGTATCCCTGGTTCATCAGCGATATTCACCACTGGTATCCCTGATACACCTTTCCTCGACTATATATCATGAGTCCATCAGAATCTAGTCCACCCTCCCTTTTATTATATTTTTGTGTTTTGTTTCACCTGTTTGGTAGTGTCTCGTCTAAGTCTGACGAAATCTAAATTTTTAGAAGATCCGGGTTCCCCACCTGTTTATTGTGGTTATAACCAAACATATACATCAACCTCAACCACCTTAAAAGAGTGAATACACACTTACCTCATTTTACCGTGAAGTCAGGGTTGACTCCTCCATTTTTTAGAAATATTTAGAATTTGTGGCAGGTTTATAAATGCCATGTGCTCAGTGGTGGGTGCCTCTTTGGGTTCTCACCCATATACAAAATTACAAATGTACGCATGGTAATAACAAGAAAGTAACGTCGGAAGTGAATCGGATACGAGTGTTCCTGGCTGATTAAACTAAATTACTTCAGTGCATTGAAGAAAAAAAAAAAGAAAAAAAAAGTTGAACCTGATAAGCATTGGCCATAGAAAAGGAAATGGCATTGAGCATTATTAATGAACGTCTACTCAAATATGACTTTCGTGTCAATAAGTAAAACTGGATAGTGTAATTGAAACTTTAAACTTTTTAATTCATTTATTCTTTGAATACGTCAAACTATGCGTTATTGCTATCTATCTATATAATAAACATACAACGTGGAACTTCACACTTGATATGGATTTGTCCAAGCTCGTGTATCCTAACCAAATCTTTGATTGACATTACAATTAACGTAGTAACTTTTCTGTTACATTGGTAAATTCTAGTGCTTTGTCTTCGTTGCAGTTGCAGATAGATTCACTCTAATGTGTTCAATGAAAGGTAAAGAAGTTTTAGGTTATGTTTATTTTGTACTTTAAAATATAATCTATTTCAAAAAAATGACTACGAATTTTATATTTAGAACCAAATGTGGAAATGCTAAACGTTTCCTGTTTCAAACATTTAATTTATATAAAATACAAAATAAATATTGTACTTTTGCTGATACAACACCTAAATGTATATTTTCTGGTATTCAGCCAACAGGAGTATTACATCTTGGCAACTACTTTGGTGCTATATTGCAATGGGTTGACTTTCAGAACACTGAGGAATCTGTAATTTATTGCATTGCTGATCTGCACTCTATAACATCCCCTCAAGACCCTTCAATACTAAAGAAAAACATTTACCAAATGACCGCAACTTTACTGTCTTGTGGGATCAATTCAGACAAAAGTATACTGTTCCAGCAATCAAGAGTTTCTCAACATGTTGAGCTATGTTGGGTGCTTGGCAGCCTCACTACAATGGCACGTCTGGGACATCTTCCTCAATTCAAGGAGAAGTCTGCAAGATTGAAGGAGGTACCACTAGGAATATTTATTTATCCAGTTCTACAGGCTGCAGACATTCTATTGTATAAGGGTACTCACGTCCCTGTAGGAGAAGATCAGCTGCAACATCTGCAGCTGGCGCAACATCTTGCAAGGACTTTCAATAATCGTTTTGGTGAAACTTTCCCTGTTCCAAAAGCTATTATTGGGGAAGACTCTATAGGTAGATTAAAAAGCCTTCGTGACCCACTCAAAAAAATGTCCAAATCAGATGCAGACCCTCGTAGTCGAATAGAGCTAACAGATTCGTCCGAAGCTATTTTGGACAAATGTAAAAAAGCTATCACAGATTTTACTTCAGCCGTTACATTCGACCCTCGGGAACGACCAGGAATAGCAAACTTGATAACTATTCATTCCATGCTAAGTGGAATAAATCCGGAAGATATTTGTAAAGAGAATGCACATTTGGACACTGGAAAGTATAAGCTTGTAGTTGCCAAAGTCGTAGAGGACAAGTTATCGCCGATCCGAGAAAAAATCCGTGACTTAATGTCCAGACCTCAACATCTAGAGGATGTACTTGAAGAAGGTGCAGAAAAAGCCTCAAGCATTGCAGAATTAACATGGCAAGAAGTGAAAACTAAAATTGGATTTAAACTGTCATAGTTCTAGAGAAAGTATTGATTTATGCTAAGTATATATACTAGTGTTATATTGCTTGATTTAATTCTGAAATTGTTAACTTGCTATAAGACCGACAATACTTAAGGCTCTAAACTTCATCTGGAACGTATTAAGGCCAACTTTCACCACCTTTGTTGCTAAATAGTCAATGTGGAGGGGGAAGATAGGTGTACCTCAGTGGTCGAATGGTCTAAGACGTCACTCTTGCAATCCATATAATGGAGTGTTGATGACAGGGAGATTGGGGTTTTAAGCCCTGCCTAGTGTACTGAGGATGTATTTTTCTAAATGGTTTTCCACTCTCCCTCCATACAAATGTGGATACAGTTAAGGCTTACTTTAAATTCAACCTTCCTCATCTTAACCATAAGAGTGAATTAAGTAGGTCTACATTGAGAATAACTCGAACAGGTTATAAGATATGGTGCTAAAAGAAAGAGGAGGGGTGTTCTGCCTATGTCACTTTTCAGGCTATGACTAAGAGCCACTCTTGAGAATAGGTTAGAGTGCCAATAGGACCCCGGGTATGTCATACCATTTCGACATTGCGAGCACCAGATGTTTTGCTCATTATGGTATTGAGTGGCTTTGTTTGAAAAAAGAGTTTCAAGCTAAATATTTACTATACTAGTGCAGAGGTTCTTAACCTGGGGGTCATAAAGTCTCTTGTGTGGTGTTCGAAACAGATCTAGGTTTATGAAGTTATTCTTTATTTGTATTTTCACATCATAGGCCTATTTTTTTAAAGCAAGGATCTGTAATGAGCTAGGGATGAGGAATGTTGAATTTAGAAGAAGTGTATTCACATTTATGTGGAGGTAGAGTGAAAAACCATTTAGGGAACCACCATCTGTAGTATCCAACCAGGATTTAAGCCCCTATCTCCCTGTTACCCCTGTTATGTTAGTCTAGTCTAAAATGAGTGGCCTTAGACTGTGCTGCCATTGATATTCGCTACTTACAATTTTCTAAAACATGAGGGTTAGTTTTATCACTGTCAGACAAAGCATATTTTTCTTTTACTACTTGCAACTACAGTGCAGTTATCAACTGTAGGAATCACTGCCAAGCACCTTCTGAACTAGTTTTGCGATGCACACCAAAAACAAGATTGCACATCTTAAAACTAAGCTTCAGTAAACCATGTGACTCAACTATTCATAAAAAACAATCACTGGAGTTCTTCTCAGAAGAAACAGTCAAATAAATATGTCAGGATATAATGAGTTTAGATGGGAAACTGGTGTCGTTCTTTAAAGATGCATTAAAGTGTCATACTTAGTTTACTTTTATAATAAAGGAAATTGATAAAGTAAAGAAAAAGGAAAAATAAACTACTAAGAATAAATTTGATGAATATTATTATTATTAGCACCGCGTCTTACTACCCGTTCGGGTTATACGCAATTTGATGAATAAAGCCCACCTAGGGAAAGGGGAAAAATGTGAGAAGAATCCAATGCACAAAGGTGACATCTTCTTCCTTTACTCCCAAAAACAGTTGGCACAATGTGTTTCTAGCAGTTTCTTTTAAAAATTCAAAATGGAGTAATCCATGGTTTGTGTTATTTATACTCTTATTCTTTGTGTTTGATGAAAAAAACTTAATCTTTTTAAAAAGGAAGTTAAAAGATACATTCTAGAAAACAATTTTGACCAGGTGATATGTGGGTGAAAACGTTATTTGTAATTTTGTAGAAACTGATATTATATTGGGAGCAGAATGTGTATGTATACTGTACTTTTTTTTCTATATTTTGTAAAGGTTTTTTTGTTGTTGTTGTAGTTGTATACTTTTATGTTTAATGGCAGTTTTACTATTTACTATTTATTGGGCTGAATGCATCTAAAATAATGTGGTCGGATGAGGACAAATAATTTATACCCTGTAATAGACCTCACTTTCCTAAACTTTCCTAAATGTATGTAGCTAGTTAGTGAATGAACCACGCCTACATTAGGATGTTTATATGCATACGAGCCGATCTTGGCTATTTTTGTAAACAACTTCTGAATAAATAAATAAATAAATGGCAACAATGCCGAAATATTATTTTATTTGTGTTAAAATATGTGTGTGACTACTTCTACTATAGAAGACAGAAGAAAGGAAGATGTCTGTCACCTTTGTGCATTGGATTCTTCCCACATTTTTCCTCTTGCCCTAGTTGGGATTTCTTCATCAAATTTATTCTTAGTAGTTGATTTTTCCCTTTTATTTAGTTTTATCAATTTCCTTTATTATAAAATTATCCAGCCATTGGGCCACCTCATTTTAAAACATACTTAGTTTACTGTAATGAAACAAGAAAAGAGTGACTTTTACATGCAGATCAATTGAGGAAAATAACATGTTAAATGCCAAACACAGAACCGCAGCCCATGGAAGCATCAGTCATCCCAGAACGACAGTCAGTTCTGCCACCTGAGCCTCAAAAAATTCAGAGGCCACCATCACCTCAAATGAGAATAAACCTTGGTGCAGAGGGCGATTCAACTCCATTAAAAATGCCTGTACCAGCTCCAATCCAGCTTACTGCCGTGGAAATTCTGGAGACACCACCTCACATCCTGTGCCATTAATCTAGGAAAACAAAACCTCCAGAAAGACTGAATCTTTAAGGTGTGGCCGAAGGGAGTGCAAGTATTTTTACAGTTTTTATAGAATTGAAATTTTTTGGTCAAAATAAATAAAATATTTCTCCAGTAGCAACATAGAGCTTATTTTTCTGCATATGCTAATATCAACAGATCTTGAATATCTGTCAAGGATATCCTGGAATTTTGTCAAAACTTTTTCTCTTTGTTTAAAAAGTTTTCACAAAATTCCAGGACACCCTTGACAAATATTCAAAATATGTTGATATTAGCATATGCAGAAAACTAAGCTCTATGTTGCTACTGGAGAAATATTTTATCTATTTTGACCAAAAAATTTCAACTCTATAAAAACTGTAAAAATACTTGCTCTCCCTTCGGCCGCACCTTAATGTTATTGCATTAGGCTAACTACATGTAATTTAGGTTTCTTATTATTTTGTAAGGGAAGAGTGCAAAGTATCATAATGTTTTGGAGGTTTGCAGTATGGGATGAGGTCAGGAAGAAATGGCTAACGTTTTGGTGTTCACGTTTGTGATTTGATTATTTAGTGGTTACTCCCAGAATCCGGTTCCAGTGTAAAACAGTGCAAAGGTTTAACAGGTTTTGAGATTAAAAATACATATACATTATAAAATGATACTTAAATTTACAAAGAAAAATTATTCCTTACAAAATGTTATATATTATGTCTTATTTCAATGCTATAAAATATAAATATAGGTATAAAATATTATAGTAGGAAACTAAAATATGTTCCTATAAAATAGCTATTAAAACAGTATTTTAAAAAATGTATTGTGCAAATATTATGTTCTTGTCTTCTCTTGTTCGCCTCCTTTTCTTTCCCATATAGAAAAAGTGCCTATGGAAATGTTCAACCTCGAGATTATAATTGATCTTGGCATTTTGCATCATCAGATCAAAAAGGTAACTACAATGTGTTTGTACCGGCAACAGCCAAAACTGTTTGACAGATTTTGTTCAAACTCTATTTAGATGTTCAAATGTTCATATGTCACAGTAAAAGCTTGATTTTGATTCAACTCTAAAATTATAAAATGATAATTTGCCAATGAATTCAACACCTCAGCTCAGTCAGTAGCGTGTCTGCCTACTGAGCTAGGGGTCCTGAGTTTGATTCCCGGCATGGCCGAAAATTTATAATTGATAAATAGATGGTTTTATCCTTTCACATTGATAAATTGACAGCCAGGGACTGGATGTTATGCCTGTCCTAGTCTTAGGTTAGCTCATAAGGCATGTGAAGCTACGACAGGCCTAGCCAGCCGGTAGTGGATAAATATATGACTTGAATAAAAATCTGACCCAGCCAATAGGCTGAAAGTAATAATGGATGTAAAATGAAGCAATGACAGGCCTAGCAAGCCAGTAGGGGAAAATTTATATCTTGAATAAAAAAACTTATTTGAGACCAAAGACTGGAAACAGTAATGAATGTTTACCTATAACTGATTTTTGAAAATTCAACATTTTTCTAAAATGGCGCTTCTAACTAGTTTGTTCAAAATGTATACATGGAAAGTGTTTAACATGGTAAATAACAGGCCTACTGTATTTGTTTTGAAATAATTTTTTTTTTATCTAAGCCATTGTCTACTGTAATACTGATTTCTGAACATTTTTAATTGTCCTAAAATGACTAACAATTATTTTATAAAATTTTATCTAAATATCTTTTTTTTTTAGGAAAACTTAATTAAGGGTAGTTTACAGATAACCAAGGTCAAGATTTTCATAAGTCATTTTTTTATACATCACAGACAATGTTTATGTGCATATAAATTCAGTTACTTGTTGAGGAAACTTTTTATAGGTCATTTTTAGTAATTTTTGGAATTTTAGGCTATATTCTCTTAGTTTGCATCATCTTTGAGCTAATTATAAGTATTTATTTTGAATTTAAGTCTATTTTTAAATACCATCAAAATTTTATTAATGCATTTAAATAATCAGAACATAATTTTTTCATCACATAATTGTTGGAATGAGAAGATAATGTTGGCCATAAACTTTGTATCCTGATTGCTTGTCTGGTTGTAAAATACACATTCCTAGTGAGACACTGCAACTAAGCTGTAGAGGGTTGCGTCTGAAGCAGATATTTGTATATCAATATTACACTTAGCAGAATGCAAGAGTTTAATTGTTAAATCCTTTTCATTGATTAGGCCTATATATTATTTAATTTCCATTTGTAAATGTGTGTTTGATTTAGTCGTTTGCATTCGATTCACTTTTTTGTTCATATTATTAGGACATTTCTAGTTCATTTTATAGGTAATTTCTTATTAATATACCATAATGAAGATTTTTTGTTAAAATTATCTTTACCTGATGCAGTTTCTTTTGTACAGTTGGTGAAAATAAATTTTTTTTTTTAAAGGATTTTTAGATTTGTAGACCAACTTAATCCAGCCAAGCTCAAAGAATTTTAGGATTTGTACAACAAGATGAACAAACACATTCACAATGTTCTTAGGAACTTGTATCTGTGGCCATATGGAGGATTAAGGCATCAGTCTTGTCTTGTCTGATTTGACAGTGATAGGTAGAGCAGGGTTTGGAAACCCAGTCAGGTGTACCAAACACTTCCCTTCATATAAAAATGGTACACTTTCTCTAAAATTATAACTTTCTTATTTCCATCTCATTAGTGAGAATACGTGAATAACCCGGACATGTAGTAAGACATGTTTTACAAATAAAAAACACTTAATACCTGAGGTTGAACCAGGCACCCTTTGACCTGTATCAAGTGCTGTAGTTGTGGGAACGGTTAATTTGTAAATTGTTTAAGATTCTGAACAGGACTATGGAATCTGAGCTTGTAAAAATATACATGCTTTTACCCTAGTCTCAAAATAAAAGCTTATAATAATATAACAATATATGGTAACTATATCATTTTAATTTTTTTTTATTATTTATGACTATTTTTTGTAATTTGGATTGACATATTTATTAAAAAATTAATAAACATTCACAATATCAAAGAAGCTTCCCATAAAGTAATCTGTATTGGAGGATTTTACTGTAGTAAATTTTTTATTACTAATTAATATAAATTTCCCATATATATGAAGGAGTGTGAGTCATGCAGTATAAAAATGGATGAGTTGGAGTCGACAGTTTTTCGTACCAACACCACAGCCTTGATTCTGAACAGAGATTCTCATTTTATCCTTGCTATAATGCTAGTTGAGATAAATTATATGAAGATAGCATTCACAAGGTAGTAACTTAATAAATGTAAAAAGGTTTTATTTATTTTTATTTAAAAACTGAGTGAATTACAAAACCTGGCTTTCTCAATGACTACTTTACAAAAGGGTATCACTATAGGAAGGAATACTACTATTGTATATTCCTAGAATTGTCTTAACTTTAAGTACTCTTTTTCTGTATGAGAAAATGGCACATTTTTCTGACACTTCTATGTAATAAAACCACTAGATGTTATTTGAAATAACTTTATACAAAGTATATAATATTTAATTCAACTTTCACTTTCTTTTGTTTTATTTCAGTTCTCTAAGATAAAACTAAAAATGATACTTATACTCATGGACGTGCACAACTTTCCAACTTTTTGGGGAAGCCCACATTATTTTTTATTATCGTTCATTTTAAGTATTTAACATGTATTTTCTGAACCAAATGATTATATCAGCACACGAGTATTTTTATGAGCAAGAACAAAAGAGCCTACCACTTTTTCCAGTAAAGGTATCCACACACAATTTCCCCAATCAACATGGGATTGACGGCCTTAATTTCTCTCCGAAGTAAGTTGTGCTACAGATCTTTATCGATCAAAAATCTGTCGACCTAGGCTGGGTTTGAACCCAAGAACATCGGTTCCTGAGGCGAGCACTTTACCTAAAGACAACCGAGGTGAACCATATTAGTATTATTAATTTTCCCCTCACTAATTATGTAAAATAAATGTAGCCTACTTATTAAACTAAGCTTCCTATTCAAAACATTTTGTTTCAGCTGAACAATTGCAGCCCAGATTCGAATAGGTACAAACTTGTCCTTGAATATTTGTAAAAGTATTCGCACAGATTTATTTACAAGAGGGTTATTCATTTCGTGTTGAATAATAACACCTTATTTAAGTGTAAGGCAAACAACCTGCTCTCTTTGTTCATTAACTATACATATAAACTTGTTTAAATAATATAATAAATTCTGATGGTGTAAAAAACATATTTATGTGTGCGATACAGCCATGTGATTAATGATATTTGAGACATATTATTTCTCAAGTATGTTTTAAAGTGACATAGATAATCATAATATAATGCCACCTTGCTGGATTAGGTTGCGCTATTGTCTGCATAAATGAAGCAAGGAAATTTTGTTTAGTAAGGGGTCGTCCTTAAATTATGTAGAGGTTTTTGGGGGAGTTTGGGGCAATATTTTCTTAAGTTTTCTTACAAGGAGAAGGAAGGGGTCAGAATTCATATTATGTAAGTTTTTTTTATCAATGTTTTTGGAGAAACAATTTTTTTTTGTCAGTAAATAAATATATTAAGTATAAAATTTCTTATCAATCAATTTATTTCCAAGTCTTATGTCTAAAAGTAATCAAACTATTTAAATAATATAATTTACCAAATTGTAAAAAATTACATAAGAGGGGAGGGTGGGCAGGAGGACATAAAATCTTATGACCCCTTAAGTGTAGGGATGTGGGGGTTAAAAATCATGAAAAAAACCTTATATAATCTAAGTATGACCCCTAATGGTGTGCAATGCATGTGTGAGATAACTGAACTCTTGCAAGTATGTCATCATCATGAACTGTTTCTAATCTGAAGCCAGGTTGCAAATAGGTAAAATATTTAAACAAATTAGTTATGTTTACTTTGAAGGGAACTTTACCTTAAATTATAGATATTGGGGGGACGTGTCCCCTATGTCAGGCACACCCATGCTTATACTTATCCTACAGGTTTTAAAGTACCATAGAGCTGTTTCCTTTATGAATGGAAAGAATTGAATATATATATATGACAATGATTAAGGAATCGGTTAATACCAGCTCTTGTTCAACCTCTTTAGTGCCACGATCCGATGTAATCAGCTCCGACTTTTACTGTTAAAAGTGCCACAAAAAAATATGATCAGCTTTCCAGATTTGTCCTAGTTCTAATGTTACTCACTAGGTAAGTTAAGAGGGCATGGGAGAACAGTCAGAAAAATCACCTCATAACTAAAAGTTTGGTAAATTTCCTTCTACAACCTTACATAAATGATTTAAAAAACTTTGGCACTCTTCGCACACAAATTCATCATAGACATGGCACTAAAAGGATTAAACATTCAAAAATTTTTGAAATAACAATTTTCAACTCTCACGAATGCCATTGTTTCTTCATTAAAACGTTTCATTGTACCACTCGAATATGATTTTCTATATTCACATATTTTGCCTCTATTTTGTCTTACTCAACTCTTTTTGTATTTCTTCTAGTGTTTTTCCCTTGGTCTCTATGACACAGAACCAGACAAACAAAAGCCCGAGGAAAGAGAACATTGAAAATATCCAGAAAGCCCAAGCGGACCCCAAATCATTCACCATGTACGGGAAACTGACAGTTACGACAAAGGCGAGGAACCAGTTGACAAATGCACTGAATGAACCGGCCATGCCCTTTATTTCGTTAGGGAAAATCTCCCCGAGTATGACCCAGGAACACGCCCCGGATCCCATTGTGTATGTTATCAAGTAGATGCACATGCTGCTGAGCGGCAGCCAGCCAATACCTGTTGCCTGGTCAGGATAGTGCTCCTTGACATAAAAGTAGTAGCCTAAGGAAGCCAGACAGATGGTGGTACAGACATGAGACATTAGAAGGAGTCTACGACGCCCAAACCTGTCGACGACAAAAGCTGAGAGTCCTGTTGCCCCAGTGAGAACGGCTCCAACGATAATGGTACAAATGTATGGGTCCAAGGTGCTCCCTGCGTCCTTAAATATCGTGACAGCGTAGAAAACCACCGCCTTTATCCCAGAGAGCTGCTGACACATCATAACCCCTGCAGAGATTATAAGACCTCGAATGGCCGCTCTAGATTTAAGGACATCCTTGAGTTTTACATTCTTCATTTTTGTCTCTCTCACAAAATCTTCCAGATTGTTCAGTTCACTTTCAATATTGTAGTGTTTACCACGTAACCATTGTAGAGACTTCTTCGCTTCTTCTCTTTTATTCTTCATCAAAAGGTACAAAGGAGTCTCGGGCATAAAATAGAATGCCACGAAGAACAGCACCGGTATTGCACTACACACGCAAGACAGGGTTGTCAGGTCAGCCACATAACCAACTATGTAGGAAAAGAGTATCCCTGCACATAGGAAGAGTTGGTAGAAGACGCCAAGTGTACCACGAATCTCCTTCTGGGCAATCTCCCCATTGTAAACTGGGCCTGCCACGGAATAGGCCGCCCCAAACAGACCAGTGATGAATCTACCTGCTATGTATATGGGCACCTTGCTGAATAGGGCGATGAGCAGCCAACCTCCAAACAAAGGGGGGGCAAGACCAAGCATGGTCACCCTACGGCCCAGACGATCCAAAATAAACGCCATGGGTAGCATGACAAGCGCTCCTCCTAAATTGGCGATGCTCCCAATCCAGGAGATGTCGTTTTTGGTTAGAGGAACTATCTCTTTGATCTTTTCCACAGCAGGCGCCGACCAGCCCAACACGGTTCCCATGGCAAACCCACCCATCGTAGCTGCAACAAACAAACATTTAATTACCAATAAATATTACCCGTTTTGAGTTGAACGTAAATGTAGACTATATATATATATATATATATATATATATATATATATATATAATTTTTTTAGCACCATATATTACTACTCATTCAGGTTATATGCCTCTGTACTAATTACACTAATATGTTGTATACTAGGAAGGTTGAATTTATAGGTCCGCACCCACATTTGTGTGAAGGGGGAGTGGAAAATCATTCTGCAAAAACCTGCCTCAATAGACCTGACCGAAATCAAACCTCAATCTTTCTATCTTCGGCAGTCTAGTCTACTGCAACAGTAGTGTCTTAGACCATTAATCCACCGAAGCAGGTTAGGCATATATTAATTACAATGGATCTAAAATCTGAGTCTTCAGCATTTAATTTAAAATGTCATATTACTATGGTTGTTTTCAAAAAGATAAGATATATGGGGCTCTTAACAACTGGAACTACACTTAACTCCAAACTGCCCTTCTTAGGCTGTTTTCACACCACATGGTAACTATAATTTCATACTAATAAGGATTCAGATTTGTATGAGAGTTGGTGAATTAGAATTTATAACTTAACATCTTAAAGTGCTTAACCCCCTTCTACAGACACTTCTCTTGTGTGACATTTTATTTTTAAATATGACTTTTAAAAGCTTATTTTACTGAACCACACAAACATAAAAGTATTATATGAATGAGTAATACCATATCATAGAGTGAACTAAGTTTAGGGTGAATTATTCAGTCAGATCACACGAGCCCAAATTATCCACAGATTTCACAGATCAGTACCACATTATTTACAGAAACCATAGCACAGTTAGCCAATCAACACTAGGAAAAAGTAGGATGTTGTGGTCAATCCATAACTCGTCTGGACCAGCTAACATATTTGTGTTCCCCCCACCCCCATGTTTCACCTTCAGGGCTGCCACTATTTTCTTACCACCAAATTTCCTGTGCTTTCCATGGATTCCTATTTTTCCAGGCAATTTATATTGAAGAAGAGTCATTTTACATCAAACTGACTAATGTGAACTTTTGTTTAAAACATGATGTTTTAAGATTGATTGGGAAAATAAATCTTCCATCACTTCACAAATTTTGTTTTGGGAGTAATAAAATATGTTTGAATCAGGATGCTTAATTCTTCAGTGCACTTTTTCATCGATTCAAAGATCTACTATTTTAAGCTTTCATTTAAGTGTCCCGAATTAACAAATATTGCAGTATTTTTACTAGATTTTGCAAAATTTCTTGTGTGTCTCGACCCTGACCTTGTTATGACAAATTACTTGTGTTCACCTGGTTTGGTGGCCACATTGTCTAAGGCAAATATACACAATATTTTTTGTTACCGCGGGCCTTATAAGTTTAGAAAAAAGTTGGCACAGTTAAAAAAATACTAAGCAAAAAATTTCAACTTTAGATTTATCATTTAGTATTATTAGTTATTATTAGTTTATTTTTATGAACACAATTGTTAGCCAAATCTTTTGCGGGTCAGATAAAATAATCCGGGCCTGCAGTTTTTCCAGCATGTTTTAACATCAGTTTGTAATGTGTCACTTTGATATATGCTGGCCAACATTTTATGACACTTATTTGAAAGTTTTAAAATTTGTTAGATTTTGTCACCTATAATTGCCGCAGCATACTGAGGCAATTTGTTGGCCGGGGTTGATTGTAAAGGAGATGGGCTAAGTTTTTCATGAGCCTCAGAATATTCCTGGTTATTAGCCTCTAGGTTTGTAGACACGGGGACTGCGCTCCTCAACTGAAACAAAAAGTGTAAAACTCATACTGAGTACAAAATCGATCAGATGTTAGGAAAATCACTATCATTATTATTGTTATTATATTATTATTATGTGTTCTGTATTTTGACAGGTCAATTTCCTTGTACAAATTGAGTCCTCCAGCGTGTCCTATCAGCAGCTTCCTTTTTTTATTTCCTGAAACTAGGAAGTATTTGACAATAAAGATTATATTGATCAGCATCCACCTAGAGGTTAAAAAAATCTAGCACGGGAAGCGGCGAACATTTTGGGCTCTGATCAACTTGACTTAAGAAAGTTCCTACAGTCACACATCGACCATCATTTCTTCACTCTTAAGATATAATTGAGAGGAGAAGCACAAGCAACTCTGTGGAGGGAGAGCGGGAAACCAATCAAAGTAAATCACCCTCAAAAACACTGAGCCAAGGTTCGAACTCCAACCTCTCTGTCACTGTAAAAAAAAATTATACAAGATTAGAATGAGGTCTTTTCCCACTTGCTCACCAGTGCGGGTAGTGCGGCTTAATTTTGGATGGAAAAGGATGGGGAAGATGTTTTAGAGGAAATAAAGGCATATTTGAGTAGAGGAGAGTGTTAAAGATCTACAAAATTCATAACACCCCAATTAAATCAACATAGCCTTTAAATTATTGAAAAAAGGATGAAGTATTAAAATAAATTCTTCTTACATTTTCTATTGAGAAACTCACTCACCCCACCCACTTTTTACATAGATAGGGCATCCCCATCCCCATAAACAAATCTAGGCATGGTATGTGAGTATGTGTATGACAAACTGATATATATTATAATTCCTGCTTCAATGACCAAATGGGCTAAGACACCCCTCTCATGTTAGATTGGCCTGCTGATGACCGACAGTGAGATCAAGGGTCAAATCCCAATCAGGTCTACTAAGGGTGGTTTTGCCTAAACGGTTACTCACTCTCCTTCCATGCAAATACGGATAGATTACCGCAATATACTGGACTGATGATGACGGTGAGATAGGTTTTGAATCCCAGTTGGATGCTCTGAGAGTGTTTTTATTCTTTAATGACTTCTAGCTTTTATCCCACGAAAACGCGGATACATTTCCTCTAAACCTTATTGTAATAACACTCAATGGACGATGACAGATACATCATGGTTCGAACACTGATCGGTAGTAATGAGTGAGGGTTATCTTAAATGGTTTCCCACTCTCCCTCCATGCAAATAAGAGTACATTCCGTTAAAAAACCTACCTTCCTCATCCCTGTTTCATCAGCGTAATTAATAAAGGTGTACAGCCCAAACGAACTCCCTCTGTGATCTAGTGATCAGAGTTCCTATCCAGAGGTCCCGGGGTTTCCAGTATTTTTATGTGACTCAATCGATCTGTAACGGATTCAAGCTCAGCCTCGTGAGGACAAAGGAGGAGCTGCTTGAATAAAGAAGCTCCTGTCTATAAAAGTGAGATTAACACCCAGACCAGAGAGTTCGTTGTGCTGACCACATGACACCCTTTACCCGCAAATGTTGATACTATCTTTACCAACACATGACGGACGCACGGCTGGTGTAGCTCGCTTGCGGGCTTAAGTCATGGAGTATAACTCAAACGAGAACTTTCTCCTTTCCCCTATAAAATACTTTGGTTTGTGTCTAGTTGGGTTTTTTTTCTTTCTTTGAGTTCGAATATAGTATAATTAAAGAGCTGCACGTTGGTATCGCCACTGGTGGGTTTTTTAATTTGGGCCTAGAAACAAAATTAATATCTGGCCGGTCAATATACAATCAATTCCAACTCCGTCACGTTAAAATTTTTGTTTGAAGAACCTTTAGAAAAGTTAATAGCTTTACTTTCACGTATTGATACGTCGAGTCATGTGATCTGCAGCTGTCACTTTTGAGAGATAATATCTATAGCCATTCAACCCAGGTGACCTGGCGGTCTAGGGGTAAGGGTTCGGCCAGACTGACAAGCGTGCGAGCGAGCGCGCAAGCGACTGGGTGGCCACACTGGCGAGCGAGCGAGCGAGCGCGTAATTAGCAGACCCTAGTTCAAGACACTTAGCACATCTCTGCTCCTCTAAAATTCTTACAAAAAATATTTTTAATGTACTGAAGTGTTTTAAAATCAGATTAGCCGCACCAGTGGTGGAATGGTGCGTTGTACTCCATAGCTTTTGACTGGGAGGTAAAGGTTCGAAGGCTCAATGAACTGAAGGTGATTCTTAAAACTTATTTATTTAACATTTAGCACCGCGTCTTACTACCCGTTCGGGTTATACGCTTTAAGTACTAATTACTCTAATGGATTAGGAATTGGGAAGGTTGAATTAGAGGAAGTGAACCCGCATTTGCGTGGAAGGAGAATGGAAAACCATTTAGGAAAAACCACCCCCAGTTCACCCGACCGAGATTCTAACCTCGATCTCCCCATCCTCAGCAGTAGAGCTCAACACGACAAGCGCGTTAGCCAA
>CABFOW010000047.1:140366-161146 GCA_902141385.1 Timema californicum
CTTAGCTAAGGAGTTAGACACATTGCCGACTGGTATACACCTCTGAATTAACTACGCTATTGTGTTAGGGAAGAAGAAGGTTGAAACTTAGCGACCGCATTTGCGTGGAGGGAGAATAGAAAACCATTTAGGAAAAAAACCACTCAACCAGGATTCTAAACTCACTCTCCCTATCATCAGCAGTCCACTTTATTGCGAAAGGGACGCCTTTTAGATCATGTGGCAACAGAAGTGGGTATTGGTGTAATCAAACGTGTTAAGGTCAGTAAAACGCGGAGAGGGCAAAAATAGTTCATAGGCGATACAATGTTGGTGAAAATAACTTGAAACTAAAAATAAACAATTTATATCAAGTTAATAAACTGTGTGTGGAGAGGAAGTTCCTCAGGGTCCTGTAATGCCCAATCGCCAAACTACTTAATTAATTACCTCGTGATGTGTTGCACGTCATATCCGTTCTTTTGTTATCTACGTTTACGTGGGAACGTAGCTATGTAAACTTGGTACGCACGTGATAATATTAATACAAGTAAAAATGTGTTTTTATCGCCGTGTCTTACTACCCATTCAGGTTATACGCTTATGTAATAATAACTCTAATGGTTTTAGGGATTAGAAAGGTTATATCTATGCATTTGCGTGGAAGGAGAGTGGAAAACCATTTTGGAAAAAAAACTTCATTACACCAGGACCCACTTCGAAGTAGAATGGTCTCAAGCAGGAGTTCCAGGCTTTTTAGGCCAAAGGAACCCTTTCACCATAAAAAAAAGTCCTGAAGCTAGAGATAAACATTTTCCACAGTGGCGGTTTGCGGGAGAGGGGTTAAATAGTGGAGGTGGCTCCTAGAGTCTATTGTACTTCAAAATATGGTGTGTTAGGAGACGAGTGGGTTATAAGAAAGGGGGAAGGATAGATAGGAAGTACGGAGGATGGGGGTGGGGGAGATAAATGTCGTGACAACCTTAAAATTATTTTAATGAATATATTAATAATAAAAAATTGAAGTATTATTTATGAACATAACATGTCTTCAAAGGCTCGCACCCGAGGGTGGCGTAGTTGGCTAGCGCTTGTCGTGTTGAGCTCGACTGCTGAGGATGGGAAGATCGAGGTTCGAATCTCGGTAGGGTGAACTGGGGTGGTTTTCCACTCTCCCTCCACGCAAATGCGGGTTCACTTCCTTTTATTCAACCTTCCCAATTCCTAATCAATTAGAGTAATTAGTACTTAAAGCGTATAACCCGAACGGGTAGTACGACGCGGTGCTAAATATTATTATTATTATTCAAAGGCTCGCATTCATTTGTTTCTTTAGTACTTTTTTTTAACACCGCGTCTTACTTCCCGTTCGGGCTATACGCTTACCTATGTACTAATTACGTTAGTGAGTTAGACATGGAGAAGGTTGAATTTACAGGAATTACACCAGCATTTGTGTGGAGAGTGAGTGAAAAACCATTTAAGAAAACCTCCCTCAGTGCAAATGAATCGAATTCCAATCTACTACTACTACTACTACTACTACTATTACTTACTACTATTATTACTACTACTACTACTATCACTACCACTAATTATTATTGATACCGTTACTATTACTATCCATTTAATAAGTTGTAATTGGCAGAAATAATCATTGAAAATTTTACGCTTTGGAAAATTTTCCGGAAAAAGTATAGGGAAAATTTTCTGTCTAACATCTCTACCTGGAACCCTAATAAAATGTTTTACACTAACCTTATGAACATTCAATAACAACGGTTAAATTTTAACAGTATTAAACAAAAGGAAAACATCACTTGTTCTGGATGTACTTTTGGTCAATGACCTTTAATCATATTTGAAGAATGACAATCATTGGAAAGTAAGTCATCATCACTAACGATTTTGAACCCCTTAATTAAATTCTCCCCACGTTCATGCATGATCACTGGTCACTTTTATCTCAGAACAACGATTTGGAAACCCTCTCCTGTTGGTCGAAATCAAACATGAGTACATTAACTTTTAATGTATATTGCAATAAAAGATAACTGTGGTTCAATTTCCATAAAAATAACCTTCCAAAAAATACTAACATAATATTTTTTTGCTGACAACAATGATAAAATATTACTAAATTATCATTGCTATTTTATAGGCTACCTAATGTATTGATAATATCTATCAAAAGTGACAGCTGCAAATCGTATGACTTGACGTATGAATACGTGAGATTATATCTAGTAGCTTTCCTAGGAATCCCATAAGGTTATTCTATGAAAATTGTACGGAAACAAGTAACCCTATACAGGGATGACATTATCGGATGGATGGATCACTTACTTCATTCACTCTCATCGATGTCGCTTTCAATCGGCTCTATTACACCTTTGTATAGTAGTGACAAGTATCCTGAGTAGCTTGCATTAGATCTCGTTGCATACTTCATGACAGTTGACACAGTGACACTTGATTTAGGTTGGCACATAACCTATCTATGGCAGTTGCTAGGATAAGCTTCCTCCTCCTTATTCCCCATGTTTTGTTTCGCATCGGGTCAAGCCGGGTCGCATGAACTTACTAGGGGCGGGAAGAGGGGTACGGTCGAGACAGGGTTGCCAGACTTACACTGTACCTTTCCCTGGGTGCAGCAATTCTCACTGTCAAATAATTAAAAAGCAAAGAAAGTTAAAAAAAAGTTTTAACCGCTGAAATTTAAGAGGGGATTTTAAGACCGAAAAAAAAGGATCAAGTTTTGTTAAATTTGGTCTGAAATTAGGTTCTTCAAGAAGTATTTTTTTATCACCATGTCTTTCTATCTAATTTATTCGGGTTTTATACACATTTATGTACTAATTACTTACATCAATGTGTTAGGAATGATTAAGGTTGAATTTAAAGAGAGTTTACCAATATTTGCGAAGAGGGAGAGTGGAAAACCTCTTAAGGAAAAAAACCTCCCTAAATACACCCGACCGAGATTTGAGCCCTCATCTCTCCGTTATCGGCAGTTCAGTCCATTGCGAGAGTGAAGTGTTACGCCATTCGACCATTAAAGTGGGTTTTAAGTAAAGATACAAATTTTCCGCGGTGTCGGCTTGCGATGGAGGGTTTTAATTGTGGAGGTGGCACTTAAGAGCCTATTGTACTTCAAAATATAGTGAGTTAGAAAAAGAGACGAATGGGTTATTAGAAGGGGTTAGGGGGAACGCGAGTAGAGGAGGGGTAGATAGGAAGCAAGGGGGATAGGTAGGGGGGACAAATATTGGACTAAGTTAACTTAATGATGATAACAAATTGAAGTATGATTTATGAACATAAGGACTATATCGGCATATCTTACAGTTACCAAAGCTGTTGAAAAACAGTTTGAATATGTTTCACCCTAGGGATGTGCGAATGTAATTTGGAAAATGAGCGTCCGGGGTTCAATCCTCGGTCCCGGCAAAGATTTATCTGATTACCAAACCCTTCCTTCACCTCTGACAAGACATCTTGTAAATGTGAGCAATGCCAGGTCTCCACCGTGGTTCGGATTCCACGTTAAACTGTAGGTCCTCCATTTCATCTCACAATCACCCTAACATTTCACATTAGCGTAAGTGCGTATAACCCGAACGGGTAGTAAGACGCGGTGCTAATAATAATAATAATAATACACTAGCGGTTTAAATGCCGCGGTTGTTGCTTCCACTTGTGCAGAATGGTTTAAAAATGGACATTGTACAGGCCGGCTGTACTGCGGGACTATTTTGTTGGAGGAAATTAGTAAAAAAAACTCGTCAAAAGAGACGTTGTTGGAATCACCCCACATTATAGAACCGTCTCTCAACAGGACAGTTTCATATTATGTTTATGAATCACAGAATGTACCCAGTGAAGTTATTTTTTGTACTAGATTGTCTGTGGTTTCATTTGATGAACTACATGGTTTAGTGAATGAAAATATTGCAAAACGTGATACCATCTTGCTGCTGAAAGACTTGCGACATTGAGGCACAACTGCTGTTAACGCTTGGTGTAGTTTTTGATTCGCGTGTCTACCACTGGGCGGTTTTAACGCCTCCAGAGTTAGTGGTCAAAACGCTGGTTTAGATGAAAACTTATTTTCTAAATTGATAACAAGGGTTTCATCCAAAGGCGCGATTGCTAGCGTTTTAACCGCTAGTGTAGAAGGGTATTATGAACATTCTGCAAGCGAAGAAAGACGTTGGAGGACTGACTCATCCAGAATTAGCTTCAACAGGACAATTTCTTGTCATGTTTGAAAATCATATAATTTATGCAGATACTTTTTTCAATATCATAGAATGTTAGTACCATCATTTGATGAGTTTTTAGATATTTTTTTGTGAACAAAAGATACACGATACGATTATGAAAGTATTGGCTGTCACTGAACTAACACAATGCGTGTGAAGTGTCACGTCACAGCTGCCGTGAAGATTGCTGTATGCAATGCATACTATAGGTATGTATAGTATATAATATAATATGTTACTATAGTATTTCCGCTAAAGATCTAAATACATACTATATGCATGTATAGTATTTACTATAATATATATACAATTTAGATGTATGCGATGGATATATAAATTATATATAGTTAGTATACATACTATATAATGATATACTATTAACCGTCCAAGGCACTGTAACGTGACACAGCGCGTGGGAGGAGAAAGGCGGCGTAGAGAAAGAGAGAGAGGCGGTGATGAGTAAGGACCAATCGTATTGCTCTAAATGCGTGTTGCTCTGTACTGGGTTAGGATAATGTTAATACGCCGCCCGGCTAACACCGAAACACCGGAGTCTTGACACGCTCGTATAGATTAGACCATGATTGGACCATGTGGTGCACATTGACTTTCAACTGACTACGCGGCGTCAAAACTGCTGCGCGCGCTTTCAGCGTCCGTATAGAATGGGCCTAACTTAGACATTACGAAGTTCCTCAAACCTCTATTGATACGTTAAGTCATATCATCTGCAGCTGTCACTTTTTATATTATAATTTCCTCATTAAATGGCACCCAAAATTGTATCAACGTTGGCCGCGAAAAAATATTATACGATAGTAATCTTACCTTTCTTGGTTCCACTATGGCGTAGCTTATAAGATAGAGCCATAGTGTAATCCGTCAAACCAAGACTGCTACCTTGCTTGGTTCCACTATGGCGTAGCTTATAAGATGTGGCCATAGTATAATCAGTAAAGATATTATTGCTACCTTGCTTGGTTCCACTATGGTGTAGCTTATAAGATAGGGCCATACTGTAATCCGTCAAAGCAAGACTGCTACCTTACTTGGTTCCACAATGGTGTAGCTTATAAGATAGGGCCATAGTGTAATCAGTCAAGTAAGGCTGCTACCTTACTTGGTTCCACAATGGTGTAGCTTATAAGATAGGGCCATAGTGTAGTCAGTCAAGGTAAATGGAGTGTAGGTTACAATAAGGTAATTATTAATGGTGGTGTTAGGGGTGATAGTAGTGATATTAGTGATGCTCCGAATGATCAAATTTTGACATATTTAATGGAATAAAAATTGAATTAATGCTGAACTATTAAAGATACACATCTAATATAAATAATACAATAGGCAATCATTTAGAAATGAGAAGCTTTCAACTTTCGTTCCTACAGCACCAACCTAACGTGGAAGTAGGTAACCCCGACTCTGGAAACTGTAGCTTTTTAACTAACAAGCATTCATTGAGTGTTAGTTCAGGCCCATATCCAGAATTTCCTTGGGGGGAGGGGGATGGTATGGGACTAATTTTTCAAATATTGTCCAAAAATTAGGTTCGTCTCAATACTAAACAGTGGAAGAAGACCGTATCTGGGGGGCGGGGGGTGTTTAAGGGGTTCAAATCCCCTGTGAAATGTTATGAATAAAATATATATGCCTTTATTTATGGTTCAAACAATATAAAAATTGAGATAAAAACACAAATTAGGGGGCTGTGTTACCATAAAAAGCACTTCAAATAGCTTCTAGAGGTGCTTATCATTTAGAATTGTTTCTAGCTTCCAGCAATTGGCTAGCTACGGCCTTGCAGTGGGGGAAGGGGGGCGGATGAATCTGACCTGCACAGAGAGAAAAACATATTAAAATTTCTTACAAAAATATATTGAAGCAGACCCATTCTTGCATTTGCTAATAATTGATATACTTTTTTATGACTTTTAATAGGAGCTTACTACTTAGGCGACATAAGCCACTGCTCAAGGGACTTTAGTCTCCAGTGCTGCCAAACGTGATAACTATAAACTAATCACACGGCGGCAGGTTTGAAATCTCTCAAAAACAATTAAACACATCTTGAAGGAAATAATGGAATAAATTTACACTCTTGGAAATAAAAATGTAATTTACACAGAGTTTAACCGTCAATTTCCATTCTAGATAATTTTATATTATTTTTATCTTTTTATAATGTTTTTAAAGAGATTTCGTGGGGAAAGGGCTTCAGCCCCATGAGCCCTCCTCCAACCTGAATATGTGCCTGTGTCAGTTTTGATTAATCAGGAATTAAAAGGAATGGTAGGAAAGTTTGAGATCCTGTAATCATTGATTCAAAGTAAGGAGGTAGAGGGAGGGGTTGACAGGGGTGGACTGGCAGGTTCCAAGCGGCCCGGAAATACAAATGAATGGTACAGGGGGGAAAGGAGGAAAGTGCAAGATTAACTTAAATTGAGTTAATTCTGTCATTCTGTTAAACAATCACAATACTTTTCCAATGCAATTTATATTGTGGTTAAAAGTGGTCTGTCATATAACTTAATTTAAAAATTTTTTTTACTAGAATCCTTAAGGGGCTTAAGATATAAAAGTTGTCTTGGAAAGTGTGTGCAATGTGATCTTCCTCCTTTTTCCCCTGTACCCTTTAAATATAACAGCCTTTGACAAACAATCATAAATACCAATGAAGCTATGTTTCAGTGTAAGTTGGTGACCTGGCGTTCTAGGGGTAAGGTGTCAGACTTCTGTGCTGGCGGCCGGGCTTCAATCCTCGGTCCCGGCACAGATTTATCTGATTACCAAACCCTTCCTTCACCTCTGGCAAGACATCTTGTGAATGTGGGGAATACCAGGCCTCCACCGTGGTTCGGATTCCACGTTAAACTGTAGGTCCTTCATTTCATCTCACAATAACCCTACCATTACACATTAGCGTAAGTGCGTATAACCTGAACGGGTAGTAAGACGCGGTGATAATAGTAATAATAATAATAATAATAATAATCATTCAGTGTAAGTTTAAGAGGTGACGTCATAGATGGAGTAGTTATATTTTTATTATTAGTAAATTTAAACATGAGGCCATTTCAGCTATATTATCAATGATTACGTCACTATTCAGTCGATTTAAAACATAAGCTTCTGCTTTCTAAGGATATGAGAAAAATTCATCTAAATTGTTGGAGACAGTAACAGGGAGTCTATTTTAGATAATTATAGTTAAGTTGGTCAAATGATCCTCCACCCGTTAATTGTGTGGATTACAATGCTTGTAACAGTCACAGTGGCGTATTATGAGGAAATCAATAGGTATGCTGTACTATAAAAGTTGTAGGGGAGATTTTAGGGCCGAGGACTCTCAACCACCGTTGTCCAAGAACTTCAAAGGATTATTTCACGGGAAATATTTGAAGGTGTGTGCCTATAGAACAGTGGTTCTCGAACATTTATTATTTTACCTTAACCATATGCTATCTTAGGAAAATGTTGAGGCCCTTCCTACTTCCATATTCTCTCTTTTTATCTGTCCATAACGATGAGTACCATCCACTCAAAATGTAATAAAAGTAACTCCATGTTGCCAGCCCGCATTCAGGTTATATCTACCGAGTGGCTACCAAACTGTGACGAATTAGTGCCAACTCTTGCGGATAGAGGGTGTCATGTGGTCAGGACAACGATGACTCCAGCCATTTAACTCGGTTTTTATACTGGAGCCACTACTACTGTATTCTAGTATCCCCTTGTTTAACCACACCAGGCTAAGTCTAATCCATTCCAGACCCAATGTTTCCTAGATAACCTGGAAATACTTCTTAGAAAATATGGAAACTCCGGGAATCCAACTCGGGACCTCTGGATCCGTAGCCAGAGCCTATGGTCACTAGACCACAAAGGCGGTCCTCAAATTGTTATGATATCTACAAGTTTAGAAATTTAAGTAAATATTAATATCGGAGCTAAGAGTGGTATGGGCACATTTCTGAATGCATAAGAGAGACAGATCCTATTCAATAAGCCTAGTGTAATTAAAAGCATACAGCTAGCAATACTCAAAGCAAACAATCATAATAATAAGAGTAAAATGAAGTGTTACATGGATCAAGTGTCCATCAGATCTTGGTGAGAGGAAATCAGATGGCTTGTCCAACTCACGTTGCAATTAAAACTTTCTTAAAGCCTAGCTTATCTCACACAATGCTGGTTGGAAACTTGGAAACAAACAAGTCTACCAACTTGATAATTTATGCTCCAGAAGCTATTTAGATGAGTAAGCTCTGACTAACATAGGAGAGATTATCTCGGACTATTAATACCCTATCGCTACGTCATTGGTTTATTGCTTAGATATTTACACATATCTTTTGCTGTAAGCAGTGGTGCACCCAAGGGGAAGAGGGGCAAACAGGGTATTTGACACCCCCTTCCCCAATACCACAAATAATTTTAATATAAATTTAAATAATATGAAGTATAACTAAAATATTTAGCATTGAAGATGTGACGAATGTATAGGCTACATTTTAAAGCCAGGCTTCTGACTTAAGCCTAATATTCAAAAGAGTTACCGTTACACACAAAATTAACAATTGAAAAAAAACACGCAAATAATAGCTTCGATACCATTTGAATTATTTAAATCGCTTAATTATTATAAAACTATTCCAAATAATTTCTAAAAGCATTTTATATTCATAAATATTCTTGGCCTTCAGGTATTAGGGGGATGTGCAACCCCAAACCCGCTCTCTCCATCAAAATGGAATTCTTGCTACACCCTTGATTGGATGGATGCCTCCCCTAAAGTAAACGGTTGGGTGCGCCACTGATTAAGTAGATTTTATGAAAATATATTTTGTTTTACCTTTTCCTTCTAAATCATCTTGAAATGGTGAAATTACATTCCTGACTTTTGGGTTTCTCTGATGTATAATTATATAAAATCGCAATGACTAATAAGTCGTTAATGTAAAACAAAAACTAAAAGAATACTATTAAAACTCCGCACTCCGCAAAGCCTTTCTACTAAAGAAAAACAAGAATTAACGTCAACTACAGTCAAAGTAGCCTTATCACACGTCCTAACGCCCCCCCCCCCCNCCCTGTCCTTTAACCCACTTCCTGTATTTGGCAAACCCCTTCAACCCCCCTTTCTTTTTTTGGCATTTCCGCCCACGGCCTAACGCCCCCCCCCCCCCCGCTCTCTTTCACTACGAGTGCTGAAATGCCTAAAATAGAAAGAGTGGTTGAATGTGTTTGCCAAATACATGACACATGTGACTAGAATACCTAAACATAACTCAGTGTATTTAATTAGTGCTTAATTTAAAGCTTGTTACGTAAACTAACAATTAATTTTATATATATATATATATATATGTTAAGTAATTTTACTTAAACTATACTAAATTAGCTTAAAAATAAACATTGTAATCTTGAATCTTTTGTCAGTAGTTGGCACAATGCTTAGCCTGCTACACATGAACAGCATGACCTGGGGTGTAAAAAAAACCCGAACTCATTGGCCAATTACTAGTGGGCGAGCGGAAAGGAATGTGTTGCAAACCCCTAGACATTGGGCAAGGTCAGTGGGGCTGCTCTAGATTGGCTTGCGGTTTTCAAGCAGCAAGCCCTGTGTTTCTTATTGTCTTAAGTAGAACCTTTTGGAAGAAGAATGACTTAAAACACAGTATTTTTGGAATATGAATTAATATTAATTTTAAATTTAATAATTCATTACATGTATAGCTATTAACAATTTAAACATTAGTATTTACACAGTTCACACAGACAGCATTGAATTAAACAAAAAACTAGTCCATATCATTATAGGAATGCGGCGCAGGACTAGCATACCCGGAGAATACGCCACTGAACAGTCAGTACTGTATTCACTAAAAACAGGCATTATTAATTATAAGCAACAACAAGAAACAACAAACCGGATGGTTTTACATTTAATGCGTTGTATATCTTCACAAAGTGTGTATTTTGGCATCCTGAAACTTTCTCACTGGAACTTTTGATTACAATTTAATAAAAACAATCATTTAAAATTGAATGGATAACTTTATTTTAGTTTGAAGCAGTTGTGGAGGCCCACTCCACCCATGAAAGCTCAAATTAAAAACAAAAAATATTAACAAAAAGTAGCGTAAGCCTGAAATTTAAAAATAAATACTTCGAAGAATGCAGGAAGACTCTGAAGTTCAAAATCTAAAAATGCAGAGGAAAGGAAATAAAATCTGAAAATATACAATAAAATATTCAGAATGAGGACGGGAGAAATTTTATAAATAAACGTTCCTAAGAAGATAATGAGAGAAAAATCCGTAGCATAGCTTACTTCGGAGGGGAATTAAAGCCGTAGCTACCATGTCACTTGTGGAATGTAAAAGAACCCTGTAAGGTATCTGAAAATATCTTTTATGGCAAAATCTGTAGGCCCTTTCACTCTCACTCATAGAAATTCAGTGTTTAAGACAACACGTCCTGAACTCCTCTAGTCCATGGGATTTCTACCAGATGGAGCAGGACGCACTAACCATGCTCCCGTCGATATTGTACTCTGATTTGAAAAAATGTTGAGCCCAAGATTATGATGAATCTTTTTACGCTTTATATGCCCCACAATCCAAAAACAATTATGTCTGGCCACGGAGTGTTGTTTTGATTTTGATTGAAGCCCTCAATTAAAGAATAGTTTAGTATTGGGTAACTTTCAAAAATTAACATAACAATATCTGGAAATTCTTTACATCAAGATCATTTGAGGTTATATTGATTACTGATTACTAATTAGTTACTACTTATTAATTAATTATTTTAGAAAGCAAAAAGATTGTGTCATACCATTCATTTTGTGCGGAACACCGGGCACACCGCCACGTACCAACAGTGGTCCGTAGACCACAGTTTGAGGAGCAGTTTATGTACTGCCTCCCCCAACGCAGTTATTTCCCCTAGTTACCACCAACACGTAGAATTTTCGGAGTGAGATTATACCGGAAATTTTTTGTCTTTAGATCCACTAAAACCAATTTTATCATCGAACTATTTACTGAAAACAAGTTAACTAACCGATTGTAATTAATTCATGATTTCATAATTTAAATACGATACATATTCATTAACTCTATTACCTCATTCATACGCCAGGGTACGACGTGTCCCTGAGTGGTTATTCCAAACAACCTCACATGACACAACTCGTGTCTCGGGCCCCCACTAATGTCCCATATGCTGTGGAATTTTTTGTTTAAAAACTCACGAGGTTCTGACATTTATTTACTGTGGAACCACGTGGTGACTGATAACAGCTAAGTAGGGCAAGGGCGTGTTCACAAACTCGTGTAAATATTTTATAAATGACAAGGGCGACACGTGGGAATGGAACCAAGGGAGGGGGATAGTATCTGTGCCCCCTTCTTCCCATCAGCTACTTATCTTTAAGGGAAAAATTAAATAAAACACTGATGAGTTTTAATCATTAAAAGAGGAGGGGTGGGAAGAGGAAGTATGATCGTTAAAGTTTTTAAATTTTATCCAAAATAGCTCCCACATGTCACTTCAAATATGTTTAGAATTAAAAACATTGCGAGTTTACTATAATTTAGAATATATATATACATAGCCCTACACTGTAATAATGTGTATGTTATATCTTTTTCCCGTAATTTATATATAAAATATATAATGTATGGGTATGACATATATATATATATATATATATATATATATATAATTATCTATAAATGAACGTAATTTAATCAATGTTGTTAGAGACATTTCTAAAACAAATAAAATGGTGATCGTGTTAAAGATAAATAATTTTAATCTATCTATTTGTATACACGCATACTAAATGTCAAGCTCATCTAGCTGGTTTAACGGTGACTGGGAGATCGGGCTTTGAATCACGTTCGAATACGGAATAATAGGAGGGATTTGTTTTTATGTGTGGTTTCCCACGCCGGTTTTTATGCCGAAAATGTGGGTACATTTCCTCAAAAGTTTAACTTACGCATTCCTACCTTATTATGGAATTAAATGCATATATCCCGAATGGGTAGTTAGAAGCATAACGAAAAAACCTCGCCATTCTGATTCTAGACGGGTGGCTATCTTAAGCATTACAGTCATAATGAAAAAATAATAAATAAATATAATGGTAAATTTAACCTAACATTTCTTCTCCAGTTTTCTATAAACTAATTTAGGATAACCCCAAAATGTAGGCCTATGTATCTACATTAAAATAATTATATATATAATCTAATACCCCATTCATGAATTTTCCCAATTCATGAATTGGCCAAATTTCTGTCCATTCTGTGAACTGGCCTCTCCTGAACATTTCACAAAATGGGCAAAAATTAATCCAGATCATGAACTGGGCAGCTCAAATCGTTACCCAATTCATGGACTGGACGAGTTTTTACCCGGTCCGTGAAATGGACAAGCAAAGAACAGTTTTTGTTAATTTAACTTTTAATCGTTTTATAATGGAAGCTTAGGTTTAGTTAGGTTGGGAGTTTAATATAATCTTTAATAAAATTCGCTTAAGCTTGTAGTATATAGTACAAAATGAGTTCCAGTTAATGGAATGAGCAGGAGTTAACGCAATTTTTGTCCAGTTCTTGAAAAGGTTAAGCCAAAAAGCAAGTTCACGGAATCATCAGAAATTTGCCCAATTACTAAAATGGAAAGTTTCACTAATGGGGTGTAACATATATATAATTTAACCATATTTAAGGCAGATGTATACATTTCGGGGTTATCAAAAAATGTATAGATATTATATTATTGTGAGCACCCTAAAGTGGCTGTGTATGAGTGTACAAGGAAAGTATTTACACATCCTCCTTCTCCAGTGCTTAGTCAATCCACCCGAGGCTATGGGGGAAGTTATAAATACCTAGAGATGATTCCATCCTTATTGACAAGTTTCACTCAGAGGGTTTCTGTGTCGCAGCTCTGAACATAAAGATTTGTTATGTGCTGAGTACAATATTACTAGTGTTATATTAGTGGCATCATATGGTGTACAATGTACATGAAGGCTGTCATGTGGTGAGTACAATATTACTTGTGTACGTACATCAAGGTTGCCATGATGCGAGTACAATATTACTCTTGTAAAAAACAATAATAATAACTTTTAAAATTGGTGGATATCTTATTATCAGGTGACCTGGTGGTCTAGGGGTAAGGTGTCAGACTTCTGTGCTGGGGGTCCGGGGTTCAATCCTCGGTCCCGGCACAGATTAATCTGATTACCAAACCCTTCCTTCACCTCTGACAAGACATCTTGTGAATGTGGGGAATGCCAGGCCTCCACCGTGGCACGGATTCCACATCAAACTGTAGGTCCTCCATTTCATCTAACAATCATCCTACCATTACACATTAGCGTAAGTGCGTATAACCCGAACAGGTAGTAAGAAGCGATGCTAATAGTAATAATAATAATAATAATAATAATAATAATCTTATTATGTCGCATCAAGAGTGAACTGATAGGTGCCAAACGGCCCGGTACTACAAATATGATGGCCCTAATTACCACTGAAGTTAGATTTCAGCTAAAGTTGAAGTGGGGAGTCAAAATATGTATTCCCTTATCATTAGTGAAATTAATCCCGAGGTCATCTCAGCTACATTATCGATGGATGATTAGGCCACTATTTAGTCCATCAGCTTGTATTCTCTACCGACACGAGAAAAAAATACTCTTCTCAATTGTTGTACAATAGCTGGTAGTCTATTTTTGAATTGTTCAAGTTTGTAAAATGATACTCCATTCACTGCTTGTGTATATTACAAAACTAGTAACAGTTGGTATTGACCAAAGAAATGATTTCGCAACACCAAGAAACAACAAACAGGACGTTATGCCATCGTATACCTTCCCAAATGATGTATTTTGGGTACTCACAAACTTACTCACTGGAACTTTTGATTACGATTTACAACAAAAAATTATTTTAATTGAATGGAGAGCTTTATTTAAATTTAAAGGTAGCTGTGACAGCCCAAATCAAACCGGCCCACCGGGATATCTCTCGGCATCCCAGAGGCTCAGTCCACCCTGTCTTGCCGTTCGGCTGTTGCCCGACTCAGAACATCTGACTTGACAATTATGCCAAACCAGGTCGTCTGCGACAGGGATGGTTTGTTGTTTGAGTACCGAGTCATTGTCATGACTCTTAACCTCGCGAATGAACTTATAACCTGATGAAATGGAACCAATGAAATGAGCCTGTAGAATACTACAGGTGTGTGATTTTGTAGCCCGACTCAGTCCACCCTGTCTTGCATTCGTACAATAGGTTTATAATTAATTGGTATCTGAGAAGCAATGTTGCCTAAGCAATATTTATTTATAGTGATTGATAGTTCTCATTAATTTAACCACTAGTTTCTTATGACTTTCTCATAAAGATAAAGTATTGTAATCACGAACATTTGCGAACATTGGATTATGATTAGGAGGTTTAATGTGCCCTCAACCTCGAACAAATGGTTCTAGCAGTTGATTATGTCTGTACATCTGTCTGTTCTTTACCTCTGTTTATCTGTATGTACCTCTTTATAGGCCTTATCTGTACTTGGGGCTACAGCTGAAATGGTTTGATAGATTTTGCTCAAACTTGAAATTTAGATCTTAAATTCCTCGAGGATACAGTGTAGCTTTATAATTAATGGTAGTTTACAAATTCATGTTATTTGAGAATTCGAAATTTTTCGAAATTGGCTTTGAGGATTTTGTACAAAAAATGATTGTCAGGGGAGTGCTTTTACAAATTAATAAGCATTTTATACTTGTTTTTAGAAGAAAAATATTAATTTAAGGGCAAATTGATAAACTGCCAAAGGTTTTTCTAAACTATAAAACACTAATTCATTTAAAAAAGGGAAAATATAGACACGAGGATTTTGCGTACAACTACAACATCAACCAGGGTAAAGTAGGCCTTGATATAAAAACAAATATGGTTGGCACACTGGTAAAACATCGGCATTTACAGTTGATGGTCTTGGGTTCGATTCCCGTGTCCAGTTTGTCATTTTTCACTTATTACGGATTCATTACAAGATTAATTCTTTGGTCAGCCTTTATGTATCACTTTATGATACAAATGAATGTGCTCTAGTAGTCAGAGTTCCTGGCTACAGATACAGAGGTACCGGGTTCGATTTCTGGTGCGTCCAGATTTTTCTCTGAAGCAGGGATTCTGGAACGAGGTCAGACTCAATCTCGTGATGACAAATGAGTAGTTATTTGAGTAAATAATTAGCGGTCGGTTCCAGACTGTAAAACAGCCTGGAGGGCTCGTTGGGCTGACAACATGACACACTCTATCCGCAAATTTTGGCACCTTCTTTGCCAACTCCACAGGATCAGTATATAATGCTTGTGGGCTGATGCCATGGAGTTATTTTATGGACGAATTTATTTATACTACAGTAATAGTGGCCGAGCATAAATAGGTATGGCCCTGACGCCTCGTTTTCGACCGGGGCGAACTCTTAAGATGAGCTTTTTAGGTGATTTTTGTGCAAGTTAGAGAATATTTTTTACACCTCAGTCCTTGAGTTATTGATCTAATTGATCTGTAAAATGATCCATTTTCCACCAGCCTACGACTTGCCCAAGTCCCATAATTTACAAATTACAACTGAATATTAAAATAACTGCGAAATTATAACTTGCCAGTGCATCGTTGCAGCGATGGCTGCAGATTATTGCTATAAAATGTATTCAAAACTTTTATTGGGAAAAGTTCTAGAGAATAAATCCTCAGTTGACTTTCTAGGCAAAGGTTAACTTGTCAAAGGCTGTCAACTTGCAATAGATTTTGAGCCTTCTATGTTTAATTTTAATCAAAACGTATACTATTTCCATTTCACACCACGATGATAGCTTTAAAACCATCCCTCAGCTCGATCTATTTGTTGCACCATACCATTTAGGTAATAATTGAGCTGTTATCATTTTTAAACAAATATAAATATTGTATTGATCGATATACAATCATACACAAATCATTGTTTCCATGGTGAAGTAAATAAATAATGAGTGTGCAGATGAGTCACTGCTCACACAGTGAAAAAGCTGGTTGCTCGCTAGGAAAATTCAGTTTTCTTTAAAAGCTACTATTTTTCCCGACAACACCTAAGCTTTAAAATGAGTGTTTGTCGAAATCGGTTCAGTCACTTCCTTGTAATTTCAGTTACCGGAAATCAAATTATCAAACTATTATACAAGACTATCTGAAGTACCTGGAATTGCCTGGGGTAACCTCACAATGAACTTGCGTTTTTACCTTGCTTTAAACAGACAGAAAAAGAATATTTTCATATCAGTTCTTCCAACCGAGTTTTTAATTACCTTAAAAAATATCTAACCAGAATTTTAAAATTACAGCTTCGAAGTGCACAAGGACTATTAATTTTAAAATTTCAGCTCTCTGCGTCTAGTAGATATCATGCAGTGCTTATGAAAAAATACAAACTCTTCATTTTTATTAAAAGATATACAGAAAATATGAGGTAGGGTTCAATAAGGCCCACTGATTAACAAACTGCTTCCTTTACTATCACTCACCCGCCTCGGTGGCGTAGTTGGCTAACGCGTTAGTCGTGTTGAGCTCGACCGTTGAGGACGGGGAGATCAACGTTCGAATCTCGGTCGGGTGAACTGGGGGTTGTTTTTCCTAAATGTTTGTCCACTCTCCCTCCACGCAAATGCGGGTTCACTTCCTCTAATTCAACCTTCCCAATTCCTAATCCATTAGAGTAATTAGATAATTAAAGCGTATAACCCGAACGGGTAGTAAGACGTGGTGCTAAATACTATCACTCATTTAGCGAGTTTTCTCCATTCAATCAAACGACAATTATCTGCTAAGATCCCAGACACAGGAAGAACTGGCACAACTAGGACTGACATTACAGACTCTTTGGCTTGGGAGCTATGGCTTTGAATCCGGTCGGATCCACTTATCCTTTGTTCGATTTTGCTCTCTTCCCTGCAGACAAATGACGGCTTATTCTTCCCGTTCTTATTGTTTGGAAGTGTGGTTTTTTTAAAGGCATTTAGCACACACTTTTTGAACCGACTGATTATATCAGCACAAGACTTAAAAACTAACTTAAATATATAATAGACACAACACCCGGCCGTTATAGCCTCGCTATTGAATGGGGGGAAACCACAGTTCACCAATGATATATTTTTGGTCATGCCAGGAATCAAACCCGGGACTCTTATCTCAGTAAGTAGACACCCTACCGACTGATATATGGTGTCAGACCGGACGGGTGGTAAGCTGCGTAGTATTAATAAGCGCGTGACAAAAGCTTAAACGTTGTGTCTCACGCATCTCGGGGTTTTGTGGGAGTCTTACCACACGTCCAGCTTTTGCGCACATCAACACTGATGAGTTAAAGCTGAGAAAGGTATAAGTTAAAGGAAATGTACCCTCTTTCGTATGGAGAGAGATCGAGAGAGAGAGCGGAAAAATATTCATTAAAATTCACCTCCAATACAACCTAGCCGGGATTTGATCCCCAACCTGCCCTGTCCCCGGTGAATCAGACTAAATGAACTTGACGTTAAGACCACGTGCCCACCGGCTCGGCTCTCACATCGATATAAAAATAATCTTACGGCGGATAGCTGAGGGAAAACAAATGCTTGTATTAATTCAAATTCCCCGTCCTATTTTCATAGTAAGGACCTTATCTGACAGCTAGAACGGTTTACTAGATCTAATATTCGCGTGTTCATATGCCATTAGTGTATCTGAAGCTGTCAATTTTGATAGATATTATCAATACCAATACGATAATAATAATAATAATAATAATAATACAGTGTTTTTAACGTTGACCTAATATAAAGATGTTTGTATGCCCTAAAATAGCCTTTCTATGATCACCAGAGTGTATTTCAACAATACATTTGCCCCTATTACAAGGGTGACTGTCGTCTTTCTGATAGAAAGCAGATAGATGGATGTTTGGCACACATTTGTGGAAATATAACAGTTTCCGTGTATTTGAGTCAGATTGAGGACATTAGACTCGGTCGCCGACAACAATTCACTTTCACTCGTTTCGTCTATTTTACAAAGATTCTTGAGAACAGTTTGAAGAAATCAGTGGAGAAACCCCGTAGTCCGTAAGATGGGATCTACTTCACAGTAACAGATTGCTCTGTCCACAAAGTTCTGATCAGTAATGTCTCTAGTCCGTAAGATGAGATCTACTTCAACAGTAACAGATTGCTGTGTCCACAAAGCTCTGAGTCATAATGTCTATAGTCCGTGAGATGAGATCTACTCCACAGTAACAGATTGCTTTGTCCACAAAGTTCTGATCAGTAAGTCCGTGGTCCGTAGCACTTCGTAGACCTAGGATTAACTTTAACTTTTTTAAGGCTGTTACGAATGTCTACTTAGAGCCATTCACAGGTGCACAAACAAATGCGCATCGATGTGCAAACATAAATAAACCATCACCATTTTCTAAAATTATCGTATGTTTGTTTATATCACGTTAATAAATTGTTTTTAACATTACTAAGAACATTTTCCCACATTTGTCTGGAGAGAGAAAGAGAGTGGGAAACAAGGTAGTAGCCAGTTAACCTTTCAGGGGAGTTTTGGGGGCCATGGTTGCTTGCTAAATTCTCAAAGACTTATCCGCTTTCGCAACTCTCCTCACATTCACTAAAACGTCTTATTTCCTTTGTCAATATTTTGTCATAAACAATGTTTTTTTAATGTACTTTAGAATATCTTTCTTTATATTCTCTAATTTTCTTGTTAAAACGGTAAATGAGGCAGTATTAATTTTTATTGTCAACTTTTGAGGGGTTGGGGGGGAAGTTGAAATTCCAAAAACCTCAGCCAGCTACAACTCTTTAGTAGGAAACCATTTAGAAAAAAAATTCACTCTAAGATTTTAAGCCACACATTAACACCATTGTTGCAAATAAAAGGTTTCAAATTTTTTGTAAAAAATATAGATAGGCATATATATATATATTGGTCATATTGCTTTTATTATTATTATTGCACTTTTCCTTCACTGATTCTTTAATGGTACTAAACATGTCCGTTTTGAGCAGATTATTAATGGTAGAGGGTGGCATTACCCTAAGGCTGGTTTCCCACCAATGAGTCCCGAGTTGAGTCGAGTCTGATTCACCAATTGAGACAAGTACATATTGTATTTGATAGCACGATGGAGGACCAATACCTTCCACACCGTCGAGTCGCCCCGAGTCAAAAGAGTCCATGATGCGGCAGATAACAGATTTCGTCAGTCCAGCCAAGTCAAGTGTATTATTTCCACGTGCTTTTCAAGGCTAACAGCATGGACACTGGATGCCTCATTGTTCTCGTTTAAGAGAATCCTTCAATTTATAACCCTTCCCGAGCATCGGAATAGAAATACAATTTCCTCTATTTGGAAACAAATGTAAAAAAAACTACCAAAGGTGCATTGTTTCATGTGGGTAAATCCACATTAGACGTCTTTTTAGGCGTCTACGCCAGCGCCTTCATATAATTGTATTTATAGAAACCTCTAGGACTGCATCAATCTTGCACGAGCTCTTTGATCAAACTAGTGGACTCAATGACTCGACTCACTAGTGTGAAGGGCTTGACTCTAGAGTTAGATTGGACTCGACTCAGGACTCCTTGGTGTTCAACCAGTTAGTCTAATAGTTAGGGTGAGGGTAGCTTCTCCGTGCAAGCTCGTTCGAATCCAATCGAATAGTAATTAATTCGCTTTGAACTATGATAAAGTGAACTAGCTCAGTTGAAAGAGTAGTTCAATTTGAATTATTAGTTCGCGAACTACACAGAGATGAGCAGAGACGTCATGAGTGATGGATTATTTAGGACTTTTAAGCCACGCTTGGCCTATTTTAATCAATGTACATATAATTATAGGGAAAGGTGGAAAGTAGGATCCTCTCCTCCACTTCCTTAAAATACTGCTAATTCGTTTCATGGGAAGTTTGAAAAAAAAAAAAAATCTGTAAGGTATTTCACTTCCACACATTCTTGCTGCTGCTATTGAAAATAATTAGGTTTGTTATTTATGAACAAGTGAGACAAAAAATATATTTATAAAAAACAAAGTCTTTTGGCATTTTAAAAAACAAACTAAATGTAAATATTAAAATACTGAATATATTGGATCGATCATTAACTGCCTTCGTGGCGCAATCGGCTAGCGCGTTCGGCTGTTAACCGAAAGGTTGGTGGTTCGAGTCCACCCGGGGGCGTATTTTTTTTTTGTTGATTTGTATCCAGAGTCTAATATTGTTTTGTTCATTATTTGATTATTTAAATACTTTTGCGCACTAAACAATTTTTTTTTCTACATACATTGAATGAATACAATTAATAAAAAAAAATGAATGTAGATAAAGTCCTATTATATTATTGGGTCGTTCAAGTATTAAGTAAACACCTTGGGGTAGAGAAGGTTTGAGCTCTGCTTATTTTTGCTAACAAGGATGTG
>CABFOW010000047.1:171241-219338 GCA_902141385.1 Timema californicum
CCCCCCATGTATTAAGTGCAACTATCACACTTGAAAGATATTACCAATACCACTAAAATAACAGAGATAACTAAAATGTTTTCACTGTTGACATTAAGGAAGTACGTTTGTATTTTCTTAGAGGCTCTTCCTATGAAAAGTGATAGCTTTGCTGAACAATTTCAGTTTCAATTTAAACTTAGTTTCCGAACTACTCATTTCTAGATGGGAGCACAGACTTAGGAATCAAAAACAAGTTGTTTTAGTTTGCAAGACCACTGCTTGTAGTTCAGTAGTTCACTTTTAATTCAGTCATTCATTAGTTTACACCTTGTTTTGCCAGCTAGAGCTGTGGCAAGGATAGGACTTATTTACACTAGACAAGGAGTGACCACATGTCCCGAATTTCAGGGCCAGTCACAGTTTTTGGTACATTGTACTAGATTTTATAAACCATTCCTGTTTTCAAGATTTTTTTATTTTTTTCAATTGGCATGCATGCAATTGCGCCTGTGCCGTGTCACCTGGGCATTATTTATCAGAAAGTTCAATTTTATTAATTTCTCTGAGGATTTTATAAAGGAAATTTTGAAAATGAAAATAATTATAAATGAATATTATATTCAATTAATTTTTAAATTCTTAAATATATTTACATTTTTTGTATTTGAAACTTGATATGTCAAAAAATAATCTATTGCTATTTATATATGATTATAAATTAAACAAACAAAATAACACATGTTAAAATTATTCTTCTGTTGAATTTTTTTGGGTATCAGATTGGTGTGAGAAAGAAATCGTCAGCCTATACTAGAACTGTTTTTGATTACTCCCACTGTCTACTCACTAACCAGATACAAATATGTATTTAAGTATGGTACTTGGTAAAATTATATCTATACTACTTACTTAAATATTTTTTTTTTTACAGATTTAATAAAAAAAAAGCCTCCATGGCGTCAGCCCGGCCACAATTGAGTCATACAAACCTAATAGCCAACGTTTGTTGGCAAAAGTAGTGCCAACTTCTGTAGATAAAGGGTGTCATGTGGTCAGCACAACAAAACTTTCAGCCATTAACCTCAGTTTTTAAGACCAGGAATGCTACCTACTTTTTCATTAAAGTAGCTCCTCATTTGTCCTCAAGAGGCTGATTTGACCTCGTTCCAGACCCACTGATTCCCAGAAAATTTGGAAGCACCGGGGATTGAACCCGAGACCTCTGGATTTTTAGCTATTAACTCTGACCACTAGACCACAAAGGTGGTGGTAATATATATCTATTGACCAAAAAAGATTTTGGTTATAAAAATACAGACTCTTGTTCCCTTCCAGCCAGTTTTAATTTATTGGCCATAGACTTTACAAACACAAACACATCACTTGAAGTTTGATGTTAATTGACTTATTAAGATACTACAAGTGACAAAACTACAGTATTCTGGTGGATAATATGCCACGCTAATATTGAGGTACCCACTTCTATGGCCACATGGTCTCACAATAGACTAAACAGCCTATGATGGGAAGATCGGGGTTCAAATCCTGGATAGGTGTACTGAGAGTAGTTTTTCCCAAGTAGTTTTCCACTATACCTCCACATAAATTCAGGCACACTTCCTTTAAATTCAACCGTCCTAATCCATGACACACTAGCGTAATTATTACACATTCATGTAGCCTGAATGTGTAGTAAGATGCAGTGCTAGAAAATAGTTGAGAAGTGTCTCATAGTGCATATTTAACAACATATTCACACGTTCCAAACAAGGTCAAAGTTGGTATGTAGTGTATGGAAATAGCTCAATCCTCATGAGTATGGTACTTTTTTTTTACCATTATCTTGAAGGTTTTAGCATTGCTTTGTACTCCTGCCTCCAATAATAACCAAAGGCTGAGTGAGTATTGTTATATCTGAAACTGCCAAGGGAGAAAGATTTTGGATGTTCAATTCAGGGGAAATGTGCATTTGTGTGTGTCGGGGGTGGGGAAGAGAAATACCATCTAGTAAAATCAAGACACAGTAGGTCTACACCCGACCAAGATTCAAACCCTCATCACCTCGTCATCAGTAGTAGCGCTACAGTTTATTGTGAGTGATGCTAAAATTCATTCAACCCCAGAAGTGGGTTCTCAATAGTATTAAATTATGTTTTGTTTTTGTATAATTAATTAACTGACTAATTAACACCATCAATTCCAATCATATTTTAGAAAAAGCTTGTGCCTATACAGTAATTGCTTGTAATAGAGATTTTTTAAAAATCCTCATATTCTTCTGTTGGAGGATTTAAAGACAAGCCACAGTGAGACCCTTTTGAATTCCTAAATAAATTCTTTGGCATGGCACATTAGGATACTTTTTTGTGTAAAAATAAATTTAAAACATTATTTATTGTTAAACAACTCATTTTCTAAAAAGAAGCTACAATTTGTTTTTATTCAATCATATTATGTCACTGGCAAAATTTCTTCTATGGCTGTTTTAAGTGTGAATGTGGAAAATATCTAATAACATCAGATGTGTGATTTCCTGTAATAGCTGTTGTGCTTGATAACACTTTAAGCATCTAGATTTTCTTACCAAATCACTTGTGATTGGCACGTCAAAATCTAGCTACAATGCTGAATGTATTTCCTATAAACTCAAATTGCACTTGACTATTAAAAATGAAAATATATAATAAGGCCTTATTGTACCAAGTAGTTTGAATTATATAATAGTAGTAGTAGTTTGGTAAATATATTTTAAGTCCTTGGCCTGAACACATGTAATTAATTACTTTCTCTATGAACTCTGTATTTTGTCTATGTATCAGTTGTTTTTATGTGAATTATGAAAGTTCATTAACAATGGAAAATAAATATAGTACAATTATTATTATCTACTTTTAACTTAGAAGTGTTTTCAAAGTGTCAATTGGTCTATAGCAGTAACTTATATTATAAAAAGAAAGAAACTTTTTGTGGGTATATAAAGTTTTAATTGATCTTATTGTAGGGACTGTCCCATAGTTCCTACCTAGATTTGTAATCCTGTAATTTAGCTTATATTTGTTTTTAAAAATATGTCATTACAATATCCTTGTTTATTTTATTTTTAAATCACAATACAAATAAAACTTGTTTAAGAAAAAAACATTTAAAACACTTTTTGAGTGACTGGATTTGTAAAGTGTTAGCTATCAATTGAAATGGTGTTTTTGATCTATAGTGCCAAATATTAAGTCTGAAAATTACTGGTAAATGTTTGGTAAAAATAATATTTTAATTTCTTTCTTATTTGTTAATGAATCCAAAAGCTTAATTAAGCTAACTAAGATGACTATGAATTTATAAATATATTTTACACATATTTAAAACACGTTATTATGATAAAAAAATTCTAACATCTGTTGGGGTATGAAATAAAAACAAAAAGTGGTACAATGGGACTGATTCCAGATAGTTTTGGATCTGTGTGATAATATAGATGAAATATTAAATTGAAATAAAATATCTCATATATTCTAACTTTCATTTAAGGTGAGAGTGGTGAAACTGCTTGAAAGTCAGATAATAGCTGTAGCACTAGTATAGGTTTGTGGTTTTCAGGGGAGTAATCTTGCTAGGAATCAGCATTAGAGTGCACAAAGTGTAGTTAAATAGCTAAGTTTGATGATCAATTAAACGAGCTAGGAGTTAATGTGTTAAAGCCCACATTATCTGATTGGGCACTGAACTTAGGCAGGTAATACAGCTTGAACCAGTAATCTTAAAAGCCCATATCACTCCACAGATAGCACCTAGCTTAAGTAGGTAATACAGCTCAAATAAAACATCTTAAGAGCCAATATTACTCCATGGATAACACCTAGATTAGGCAGGTAATACAGCTTGAACCAGTCATCTTATGAGCCTGTATAATTCAACAGATAACACAACTTAGGCAGGTCTAAAATTATACCCTACTCATCTCTACTTCATTTGAGTAGTTAGATATGTATAGCTTGAAAGGGTCTTGAGACAACAACAAAAAACTCTTCTCTGCTAAGGAACTCTGCCACTAACATTTAATGAATGACTTTTTTTTATCAATTTAAGTTTAAAATATAAATCAAATAATTAAAAACAAATCTATAAGCCTATACCAATGATATATTATAGGGGCCATGACATTCCAAGGTCGGAGCAACAAACCCATGGATCAGTCGGTAGTAAAGCTGGAGGTGGAACGTCTGCGAGGTCATGTGGTCTGCGAACCGGTGTTGGATCAGGACGCAAAGGAGCGAAGAGGTTGGATTATGCATGAGAGCCGCGGGAACACATACTTCCTATTCTTTGGGCAAGCTGACGTGACCAGCGACACTCAACTGTTTGCAGGGGATGAAGTCACCTTTCAAAGAGCCACTTACAAGCTAGGAGAGCAAGGGGCTGTCGAATTGCGTCTTGTACAAAGAGCATTCACCTGTCTGGGGATTGTGTCCTGTATCAAGGTAGGGGGCTCTAATTGTGGTTTAATGTCACAAAAATCTATTTAAATTGTGGTTATTTAAATTTCAGGAACACAGGTGAGTGCAGCAATATTTTATTTTAGCGTTTTCTCTTACTACTTGTTTGAGTTGTAGTTATATGTACTAATTTAATTTGTGTGTTAGGGATGAGGAAGGTTGGCTTTAGAGAAAGTGTACCCACATTTGCTCACAGGGTGAGTGGAAACCCGTTTAGGAAAAATCACCCTCAGTAGACCAAACGGGTTCAAACTCCAATCTCCCTGTCATTGGCAGTATAGTCCATTGCAAGAGTGAAGCCGTAGACCATTTGCCCATCGAAGCAGTATAAATGTATTAATTTATGAGCGTATAACCCGAACGGGTAGTAAGACGCCGTGCTAAATATTATTATTATTAATTTATGGAAAATTTTTAAATGATAACAGAGAGTTTGTTATATTTTAATAACTATGTGTTTTCTTTATTAGCTCAGCCTACTTATCGAATAAATTCAGAAAGTAATAGAAATGAAAATGTATATATTAAGGGGTATTCAAGTTTTACATAAGCACATTTTTGGTATTTATGGACCTCCTCCCCTCTTTGTAAACAAAAATAAGCCCCCAAGTTCACCCCGCCACCCCCACCCCCTCTTTCACCCATCTTGGTTATGTTATATTTGCGACTTTTTAATAATTTTTTCACAGGAATAAATTATTATTTCTTATGCAATTTATAAATTGCTGTTAGTTACTAAAGTAGAGGTGTAAATTAATAATAAATAATGTTGTAAACTTAATTTATATTTATTGTGCTAAACAAGTAGAACTAATATATATATATTAATTTACACTTGATTGAAATTTAAAAAACTCTAAACTACTTTTAAAGTGATCACCAAGGTTCTTTAATCCATGTCTCAGACATTTTTAATCATTATGTGCCTATTTGGTGTGTCTCTCTGCTTTATGCAAGCATTGTTCTGACACCCTTGTCACAAAAATAAGCAAAGATCAAGCCTCCCTACCTCTTTAGGTGTTTACACAATAGTGATAATACTTGAATGTCCCCTTAGGGGTGTAAAGTAGGGTTATCTATAAAATGTTAAAAAGAGAAAGTATAATTTCATTAAGTCAATGATTTCCAAGTAGAATGCATTTTAGTTCTACCAATGAGGTGGTGCGAGATAAGGTGGTAACAATGGGTTTTTTCTAAACCCTTTCCCACAAATGCGAATACATTTTCTTTAAATTCTAATATTTATGTACGTGGATAGCCCAGAGTAATAGTAAGATAGAATGGAGATAAATAAATCCAATTTATTCAAACAATTAATAAAGTTTGGAAAGGGAGTCTAAAATCTTTTTTTTTTAGATTGTACAACTTTATAAAAATGTACAATCAGAAATAAAAAACCATTAGCCTGTATTTCATGGGCTTTTTTTTTTTTTGCCATAAAGAATTTTAATCCTCCCCTCATCAAGCAACTTGGATACAATATTATCAAGCATCTCTCATGATGCAACATGATATTCACTCCAACAGTTGTTTATGTCAGATGACAACCATTATAATAATTAAGGGTGTGCAAAGGTCTATTTATAAATTCGACGCAAAGTTTGAAATTTGTGAAGCAAAGTCAAATTTAAGGTTTTTGTCATTACACAAAACTACTTATAATTTTTAAACTACACAATGAGTACATCTAGGTATATATAAAAAGGCAAAATACCTTATATTCTCTTTTGTGCTGACAAATCTTAAAATATCTATACTTATGTTTCAGATGTCATTTAATCACTAGTCGGTGTTAAGATACTATTCAATAGCATTTATAAAAATTATTACATGTTGAAATATGTAATATTTAGTGAGACGTTTCAAATCTGTTGGTGTTGTATTGAGGTTTTCTACTGCTTTCGAAATGTTTCAAAGATGCAAAGGGATTTGCGAGTGTCGAAGTTGTAGCAAAAGAGATTAGACCTTCAACTTAGACATTTTGAAGCTTAGCATGCCTCTAATAATAACAATCACAATAATAATAATAATAATAATAATAATAATAATAATAATAATAATAATAATAATAATAATAATATAAAAGATCCATCTTCTATCAATGCAATTGTACTGGGTATTTGGTGCAAACCCACATCACCAATGGGAGATTGTGAATTAACAAGTAGACACACTGTTATTTTTGTAAACAGACAAAGCTGATGAATGTTTGTCTATCTGAAATAGTCACCTTGCTCCATTACAGGACAGTTTGGGTTATATTGAGCGCGCAGATCTTCCAAAGGAGGTTGTGTTTTACTTCTCGGACATGAGGTTGGTGGCAGACTCTCTTAAAGTAGAAGAGGAGGTGGGTTTCACCATCAAGGGGAGGAACGGCAGGGAGAAAGCCACCGGAATCACCAGAGTAGAACCAGGGACTGTCATCATCGAGGATGTGTGCGTGAAAAGCCTGCGTGGCAAGGTGGTGCAGCCCTTGGAACGAGCGCCCCCAGGGACAACGATGGTATGGCATGAGATGGTTGTTAAAACTACTGGAACATTTTTATTGCTATACATATATGTACTAATTATGCTAGTGTGTTAAGGATGAGGAACGTACAATTTAGGGAAAATGTACTTGCATTTGTGTGGAGGAAGGATATATAGATATTTTTTAAGGAAACACTACCCTCAGTACACCTACACGAGATTCAAACTCTGATCTCCCTATAATCGGCAGTCCAGTCTACTGCGAGAGTGACACCTTGAGGCAGGGGTCTCCAAACTGGATGAGTAGGGGAGCTACTTTCAAAACATCAAATTGTTTCTTCAGCTATCCAGTATAACACTTTCTGTATTGTGTATATTTAATTTTTACCACCTCCAGTTGAAAACGATGATTAAGTCGGGTAGAGCATAGAAACGCCTTCCTTCAAAATGCAATATGAACCAAAACAATTGAGACTACACATTACCTGAATATGAGGCAAACCTCTTCAGTGATAATCACTTTTGGAAGTGCAAAATATCTTTCTCGTGTGAGGTACCAGTAGCTCGCAATCAACCTTTTGGCAATTCCTGACTTAGAACATTCAACGATCAAAGCGAGTTAGTAATGACTAATTAAGGTAACTATTTTTTCCAACTGACACTACTCAAGATGACAAAACTGTTGTATGTAAAGCGAGATATTTTATTCCAAACTAGCTAAATGCAATCAAAATTCAGCGCACTCACACAGTTGTGGCCAAACGGACTAACGTGTTAGACTTGCATTGCATTGGATTACTGTTGACAAGAAATTTCAGTGATTTGCCACAAGCTATTTTCTCATACTTTCTTCACTTCACACATATGCGGATAAATTACCTCCCTACACCATACAAATTCTAAACTAACTTAAATCTAGAACAGACACAACACACAGCTCCCCCAGACTGTTAATTTATCACTGTGGAAGGGGAAACCCACATTTCATCAATGGTAGATATTATGGTCATTCCGTGAATCAAAACTCGGAACTCTTAGCTCAGTAGGCAGACATGTTACTGACTGAGATAAGTGTATCGTAAAAATGTGCTCGACAGTCACAAAAATAGATCAAAATAAAACAATCCAAATTTTGAGCCTCTTTTATGGTTCCAGGAAACTTTTATCCCAGGTAAGATTCGCTATACATCATCAAATGAACGCCACACAGAGGTGATGTTTGGACCGAGAGGTCAGCAGAAATGTTACACCTTGTTTCCTGGGGACTCGGTAGAATTCAGCCTTGCCGTGGATCGTCGCAACCAACAGCAGGTACTTTCTGACTCACACGCACATACACACAGTAAAACCTCGCTAATCTGAGTGTGTGTTCTGGTCTTTTAGTCTCCCTATATAACATTCTGATGCGTGTCTTTTTTCAACCATTTATTGCATGTATCAAAAAATCAATATTTCAGACATGTATTGTATTCCAATCCCCAGGTTCCTAAGTTGTGGTTTGCAACCCCACCAGTGATTGTGAAAAAAAAGATTCTGGGGGTTGCAATAAATTTTGACAAACATGAGTAAATTTAAAATGTATTATATAATTATTGAAATTATAGTAATCTACAACCTTTCATTATATATTTGTTGAATTTATTAGGAAACAATAATATTAAATACTAAGAGAATTACCTGGCTTTGCCCAGGGTGATGTTTTTCTTTGCTTCAAACATACAGAAAAAAAGCTCTTAATTTTATCTCTTCTGATCCAGTTTTTAATATATTTAAAAAATCTAAATAAAAATTCAAAATTCCAGCCTTAAGGTGCACAGGGGGATACTAATTTTAAAATTTCAGTCATCTGCATACTGTAGATATCGCGCAATACTCAAGACAGATAGACAAACTATTAATTTTATAATATAGATATTATTGCATATCCAATACCTTAGTTCAGTCAGTCGTGTATTTGCATACTGAGCTAGGGGTCCAAGGTTTGATTCCCAGTATGGCCAGAAAATTTATCATTGGTGAAATTTAGGTTTACCCTTTCTCAATGATGAAATAACGGCTGGGGACTGGATGTTGTGCCTGTCCTAGTCTTAAGTTAAATTATAAGCCATATGAAGCTATGACAGGCCTAGTAGGCGAGTAGTGGTAAATATATGGCTTGAATAAAAAAGTGACCAAAGTCACAAAGGCTGTAAATAGTAATGGGTGTAAAAAAATTTTAATACTTCTACACATATTTTCCAATAAATATGTCAGTATTATTTCTATTTCTCATTTGATCTAAAACAGGCCGGAACCCACTTTAAAGTATAAAAAAACTCAATTAATTTAACCACTAGTTTCCTGGGTCACTTATAGTTTTGTATTATGAAAAGGGGGCATGAATTTTAAAAAATGTTTGAGAATCTGTGGTCTAATTTTTGTTCATATATAAAGTGAAAATGTATAATAAAGGACAAGAAATAATCTAAGAACATGACATTTTTGTTGATAAGATTTAATTATAAATGGATGCTATGATCAAAGGTTTTATATTCTTAAACATATATTCTCTAAAAAATAAATTACTTCTTTTTAAGTAGTTCAACAGTCACATAAATTAGCTCTTTGCTTTTATGTGTCTCATTTTATTTGTTACCAAGCAAGGCCGTAGCCAGCCAATAATTTCAGGGGGGTTTGGTGGACACATCCCCCCATTGTTGGAAGCAAAAAAAAAATTCTAAATGATAAACAGTACTAGACACTCTCTGAAGTGGGTTTTTTTCAGAGTAAAATAACCCCCTAGCTGCTAAGGCTTGGAAAATTTCTAAATATTAAACACTCTTTGAAGCTCTGTGAAGTTTTTTTAAATATTAAAATAACCCCCAAAATGCCGAAGACTCAGAAAATTTCTAAATATTAAACACTTTTTGAAGTTCTGTGAAGTGCTTTTTTATGGTAAAATAACCTCCAAAATGCCGAAGGCTAGAATTTAAAAAAAATATTTAACACCTCTAGAAACTCTCTGAAGTGTTTTTTATGGTAACATAGCCCCCTAATTTACAAAGCACAATAATACATAACTTTAGATTTCAAACATAGTTAACTATGTGAAATACAAACGTACATATGTATGTATGCATGCATGCACAAACACACATTTATGTATGCAAATGTGTATGCACACACACACATTCATTAGGGTATGTGTGTCAAGCTCGTTTGATAAAAAAAAAGGGCCACATTAGAAATTAAAAATACCGAGAGGGTTCACATTTCACCAAAATTCTATATTGCATATCCTCTTTCATACCCTACCCCCACCCCACCTTTTTAAGATCTACCTCTGTTATTTCCCATAAATATGAAACCTTTTATTTGCATTGAGGATTTGAGTGGTACAATCTTTAAATCTTGTGAAAAAAGCATAGGCTTGTACAATTAAATGTACATGACTAGCAAAGTTTGAGAGAAAGATATAATCTTTAGGTTACAGATATAGCCCCATTAAATATAATATTAGAAAATTTAAAAAAACTGCAACTAGCACGGGAATTCGACCCGGAACCCTTGGCTTAACCTGCCAGTACCCTACCACTGAGATATCCAGGATTTGTCCCATGCTTGCTGACATATTTCACTCATAGTTTAAGGCAGAGTCTGTGATTGACGTGTGGATATTTGGTGCTGCTATATCCATAACCTAAAGGTCATTTTAATCTCCCAAGTTGTGGTAGTCAAGCGTATTCATTCTCCATGTTATTTGCTTTAATGTACATTGATATTTGTACAAACGGCAGTATGAAGCCACTCCCAAGTTGCCAGTGATTGTGGTATCAATGATAGCTCAATAGGTAGCCGATTTCCACTAGTCCATCACAGACTCTGCCTTAAACTACCAGAGAAGAATGGGCTAGATAACTGAGCAAATCTTGGATAGCTTAGTGGTAGAGCATTGGTACTTTAAGCCAAGGGTCCCGGGTTCAATTCCTGTACCTAAGTGTCATTTTTCATAATTTATTAATTTGAATCTTGTGCTGAGATCACTTTCATAATAGATAACAAATGCGTTACTGTGAGCCACGATCTCTCGGGTGTTTTTTTTCCCTTTTAATAAGAGAACACCACTCTTCACATACTCATGTGCTTCTCAATATTGCTCATTTTCTGTGGTGAATAGAAAGTGAAAATTCGGTAAACCAACCTCACCTACTGTATTTCCGCAAATATTGCCCAATTTTCAATTGTCATAATCCCAAATAGTGTATTTCTACAACTTTTATAAAAAGAATAACAAGACAACACTCTATGGCGGTTCATCGCAAGTTACACCGCATTATGGGTTGGGTCACTCGTGGCCCACAAGTTTGACAAGCCTGCACAAGGACGTTGGGTTGAAAAGAGAAGTAAAAAAGAGATTGTATACAGCATTTGAGGAGGTAGAAAGCTAAAGTATTTTCCGTACAACAACAACACAATATTCTCGATGATCCCCACAGAGGGCGGTGAACATCTCCCTGTGTCTGGAAAGTCTCGTAACATCTCACGAGCCAAGGGAGAAGGGTATCGTGACTCTCTTAAAAGGGACGTACGGCTTTATCCGGTGCAAAGATAGAGCTCACAATGTGTACTTCAGTCTGGATGAGATCTTAGAACCAAAGAGAGAAGTATATATCAATGACGAGGTAAGTTTATAAAGTATTCAATATCTAAATATACAAGGAGTATTTAAGGTTAGAATGTAGGGAACACATGTTAAGGTCAGTGTTTTTGCAGTTTCTATATATCAAAATAAATCAAATATTAATCCAGTAGAACCAAAGAGATTAATTTTCTTCACACTGTGATGTCAACAATTATTGAATATTGCAACAATTATTTAATTTCTTCAAGGTATTTAATGTACACTTTCTAAGCCTACTGATTATATCAGCATACAACTTATAAACTAACTTTAATCTAGAACAGAAACAAAATCTAGCCTCCTGTCTTTAATCTATCACTGTGTTTCACCAATGATGTGTTTTTCAGCCATGCCAGGAATCAAATCGTGGACCCTTAACTCAGTAGAGAGACACAATACCGACTGAGCTAATGTTTCAGACTGTAACTGAGTCAATTTGGCAACTTCTATTCTTAATTATAATTTTAAATAATTTTGATAATACTTCTTAATTTCCTTAATCTTCTAGTCAAACTTGTGAGCCACACACAATATCATACTTTCTTTTATCCATAACTTGCACACACCCCTTGTTATCACAATGAAACCCTTTGTGTATGTCTTATATCTCTCAGATCATAGCTGGGGAGAAATCATTTCTACTTTGTCAGCAATATGGCCAAGGGAGGAGTTATTTTTTCATGAACTTAACTCTGATTGGTTGTATTTAGGAATAAACACTCTCTATACACCTGACCAAGATTCAAACCTCAATCTCCTTGTCATCAACTTCCCAGTCTACCACAAAAGTGATGTAGTTTTTAATACTAAACCGTCATTTTCTTTACAGGTGGAGTACACACCAATGGAATCAAACTCTGAATATCGGCACAATGCGCTGCGTGTTCGGCATTTAAATCCAGACAAGCAGTTGAGTACGCATTACGGCTACATTGCTGCCTTCCAGGATGAATATGGCTACATAGAGACGAGTGGACTTCAACAAGAGGTGCACAATGTTTGTTATTTATCCCTTTGAAAATATTTAGTGGAATATTTATTTATGAGATTTTAAAACACTTTGTTTGAAATACACAACATTACAAACTAATGAAGACACAATTCAACCAATATTCCTTAAAACACCAACCATATTTGCAACACAACTTCCCTTCTATCAATATCAGCAAGTTCTAAGGAACTATAATTCTTCAACTTGTTTGCAGGTGAAGTTGATGAATTATAGTAGTTCTCGGGTGACCTGGTGGTCTAGGGGTAAGGTGTCAGACTTCTATACTGTCGACCGGGGTTCAATCCTCGGTCCCAGCACAGATTTATCTGATTACCAAACCCTTCCTTCACCTCTGACAAGACATCTTGTGAATTAGTGTAAGTGCGTATAACCCGAACGGGCAGTAAGACGCGGTGCTAATAATAATAATAATAATAATAATAATAATATTATAGTAGTTCTCATCTGGCTAATGTGTTGAAACACCTGAAAACAAATTGGAAAAATTATAGTTATTCCTACCTGGATGATGTGGTATTTGTTTACAGGTGTTTTACTACATCAGCCAGATGAGAGGAACAATCATTCATAAACTTTTTCCCCGGATTTTTTTTACCACATAAACTAGATAGAGGAACTTTAATTCGTTAATTTGTTTGCAGGTGTTTTACGACATCAGCCAGATGAGAGGAACTATATTTCATCAACTTTTCCCCTGTTTTTTTTACCACATCAACAAGATGGAGGAACTTTAATTCATCAATTTGTTTTCAGGTATTTTACCATATCAGCCAGTTCAGGGGGACAATAATTCATCCGGAAATTGGCTCTGAAGTGGAGTACAAAGTATATAGCAGGTTGGCATCAAAACCAATGATTAATGCAGAAAGTGTACGCCTGCTACCACACGGTTCCATCAAGCAGCCTGCTGTTAAAGATCAGGTGTTCCAAGGAGTTGTCATTCGACCAATCAAACATCTGGCCTCTAAGCAGGTGGGGTTAACATAATAGCGATTTAGATACCCCTTTAACAGAATCTTTCATAAAAACACTGCTAAAGGGCACAACTTGAGAGAACTAAGAATATTTTTTTTATGAACTCTGGTAACTTTTCTAATATTAATTTGCACAAGTTAACCTCACTGGTCTTGGGGTAAAGTGCTCGCCTCAGGACCCGATGCAAACCTGGGTTGCCAGATTTTTCTTGAGCAATAAGAATCCCTATAACAACTTCCTTCAGAGGGGAAGTAAAGCCGTAGATCCCATGTCAATTGAAGCATGTAAAAGAACCACGGAAAGTATGTGAAAATACCTTTCCCAGAAAAATTGGTAGGCCCTTTAGCTTTTCAGTCAAATCAGAAAGTCCATGTTAAATACATCAAATATATAAATAATGTGCACATGATCCATCTTAGTGCTAAAATGGTCTAAGATATGGTGGTCCAACGTTTTTCATTCCAAGGGTCAAATATATATTGTATTTTTGATTGGTAGAAGCTTTTAAATTTACTGCCAAAAATTGTTTATTAATCTCTAAAAATATATGATAAAATATTTACACACACACACTTCCACAAAACAACTTAAAATAATTATAAATATATATTTATACATACTTTTATTAATCGAATGTATAATAAAATTCAACATGACAATTTTATATAAATATTTTTATTTGAATCATTAAAAACTATTGCATACCTGCCACCGCGGGTTTCCATTTAATTTTCCTTTAGGATGCTTTGAGGGCCAGATTTCCAGTTGGACTAAAATGGTCTAAGTTGTCACACTCACAATAGAATGGAACTACCAATGAAGGTGATATCGGGTTTCAAATCTTGGTCAAGTGTACTGATGGTGGTTTTTCCTAAATGGTTTTCCAATCTAGATACACTTCCTCTAAATTCAATCTTTCTCATCCTTAACACATTAGCATATTAGTATGTACTGTAGTATGTAGATATACTCTAAACAAATAATAATACAAGGTGACAAAAAAAACCACCACAACATTCTGAGTATGTTTATCCAGCTATGTTTTTGAGATACATAATTATGTGTCATAACATCTTTACGTGTGGGTTTGTTGGGGGAAACACAGAAACAAGGTGAACGGGTGGTTAAAATGAGATATTTAAGAAATATATGTGGAAAAACTCGTATGGACAGAGTCAGTAATGAATGGGCGCTGAAGGAGTGGAATACAATAGGTCAATGTGAAAGGAGAGTCTTACATTGGTTTGGGTGTGATTAGAGGAAGAGTGTGGATCGAGTGTTGAAGTAAATATATGATTGTAGTGTGTGGAAGCCATTTAAGATGTGACTAATTTTTGTAGATGAACGTGTGAAAAACAGAAACATTAAGAGTTTTAAGAATAAAAGAGAATGTGTGACTTAGGGTGTGGATGTTGTTGAAGTGAAAGGAGCAGGCCTATGCAAGAATAGGGAAGTGTGGAGAAAGTGAGGTGTTGTTTTTATAGCTTTATTACCTATGTCACATGAAAGTAGCACCACTTCTTTCTGAACAGTTTGTGAGTCATATAACTTAGTACAGTGTTTGCCAAAATTATGCCAGTCGTGTACCCCTTTCGGGATCATGCCCTAGACAATACACCGCTAACAGCTCTTCATAAATACAAGGAAACAAACACCTGATATCTTGTAAGGTACAAATAATTGTTCTAAATGTTAATAAAATTACAGTGATAACTGTACAGAGCTGTGACGAAGGTAACTAAAAACCTATAAGAGTTTGTGATTTTACATCAATATCTGTGTTAAATTTGTTTATCAAATTTACTATTAAGGGTGTGGGCAAATCTTGGATATGTCTAAGTCTAAGGTCAAAAATCCTTTGCTTTGACTCCCACATTAACTTTATAGCATCTTTGAAACATTATGAAGGAAGAATAAAACTTTGCTATATTATGAACATATTTGAAGTAACGCAATAAATATGACATACTTCACTATTATAATTATTAGCAACCGTTTCCAGCCTCCACCTTCCTTTATCCTTTCACCACTCTTACTCCTTTAATCACTTCCTTTATTATCCTCTCACTTGCACACTTTCTGTTATCTGTTCCTCCCATCGCTTTCTTGGTCATCTTTAAGGTCTTTTTCATACATACTTCATCTTCATCATTCTCTCCTTCTTCACACTCATTTCATTACATGACCATACCAACTCAAGTCTTGCTTTTTCTACTATCTCATGTACTCAAACATCCTCACAAACTTCATTCCCATACCTTCTACTTTCCTAGACTCTTTTCCATTCATTATCCATTTTTTTGCTGCATATGTGACTATGGGTGCAAAGTACGCACTATACAGCCCTTCCTTACACTTCAAGTGCAATTCTCTTCTTCATAGTAGGTCTCTTAAATACCTATAAATCTCCCCCTGTTGCCCTCTTATTAGATCTTCTTTACTTTCACCCTTCATTTCAATCATGCTTCCAAGATACTTTACTTTCCGTAGCTTTCTCAGCTCTATTTCATCCAACTTTATAACTTACATATAATAATTAAAATAGAAAGTATTTTAACACCAACTAGTTATTAATATATCTCAATAGGGAAAACCTTTTCACTTTATGAGGTTTCCATTTTCTCCCTTTTGTGTTTTTTTTTGTTTCCTTATTTAGGAAGTTGGGTTGTGCGTTTTACACTCCTCCCTTATGAGTTCTGATAGAATGACACCTAGGTTGGGGGATTGGACGGTGACGATCGATTTTATTTAAGAGGTAACCATTACCTCTTTGTCCATTGGCAGCAATGTAAAGTGTGAAATGTGTTCTTTTTTTCAATATAAAAACCATATTGTGTTCATCCCTTTTATATGTTTCTATCCACCTTGCTTGTACCTTCTTCTAAATATAATGCAACTAGTAATTAAATGACATTTATAACATATGTATAGATATATTCAAATGTCACCATAAAACTATATAATGAGTTTTGTTTTTTAATTCTATAAATTTTCTTTTTACTAAGATACAATAAATGGATTGTTTAAAAATGTGAAGCAGTGTTATGTGATAGCAGGAAACACATTAACTCGAACTTTACTTTGAATGTTTGAAGCTTTGCTTTGACTTTGCATTTAAAAAATAACCTTTGTACAACCTTAATACAAAAAAATATATATATGCTTAATAAAACTCAGTGATTTGTCACATATGCCTGGGAGGCACACGCACCACAGTTTGGGAAACAACCGTAACTGTAAATATTGTTCACTAGGAGAAATATTCTGGTCTAATTGAGGAGATTGGAGAGAAGTCCGCGCAGTACGAGTTTGGTATAGCAAGTCTTGAGAACCGCAAGGAAGTTTTGCTGCCTGGGATGAAGGTCATTTTCCAGGTATACAAGAAATGTTTTTCAACAATATTGAGGTCAGTCTTGGTGGTATTGGTGTAAAGTGCTGGCCTCAAGACTCGATGTTTGTGGGTTCAAACCCAGCCAGGGTTGACAAATTTTTTTCTTGGGCAATAAGAATCTGTAGTACAACTTCCTTAGGTGGGAAAGTGATGTCAGTCCCATGTCAATTGTGGCATGTAAAAGAACCCTGGAAGGTATGTGAAAATACCTCAATTATTCTATGGAATTAGGAATTCAAAAGTTCATTGTTGCACTTACAAAAGAATGCCACTTATCCCTATCTTGGAGGACAAACTGTATTGGCTGTCCGCGACTACTTATTCAATATATTCGTGGCTACCCTTCATATCTGAAGGTTGTAACCTCTATCAGCAACCTGAAGATGTGCTGTGAATGATAAGGACCCATAAAACAATATGAAAATATCTTTCCCAGAAAAATTGGTAGGTCCTTTCGCTTTCGCTCATAGAAATTCTCATGAGTTGATATAATCAGTCGGTTCAGAAAGTGCACATTAAATACCTCAAATAAAAAATAAACAAAAAACACTATTGAGTCAGTGGTCAAATTGTCTAAGGCGTCCTTGCAGGGAATTGGGGTTAAATATGGTTTTCCACTCACTCTCACCACACAAATGTGGGTACACTTCCTCTAAATTCCACCTTACTCATCTCTAACCTAGCATAATTAGTATATATTAAACATGTGGCCCATAAGGGTATAAGGTGTAGTCTTAAAAATACAGCAACTAAAAATTAGATGCTCAATGGTAAGTGAAGGTTTATATCTAGCTCTAACTTGAAATAACGTGGTTCCATTTTAGATTAGCACACTTGGAAGATATTCATTCAAATTGTATCAATTTACTCTTCCTAACAATTTTTTTTAAAATCCTACATGTTGCTAGTTGACCAGTATATCATAGCAACATTTTTTAAATACTATTTGAGTGTATATTTGGGTGTTTTTAACATTTCTAAATGTGTTATCCTCAAATTTATTAATTTTTACAGCTAGGAATATTTTGTTGGAGCATTCAGATACATTATTATTATTATTATTATTAGCACCGCGTCTTACTACCCGTTCGGGTTATACGCACTTACGCTAATGTGTAATGATAAGGTGATTGTGAGATGAAATGAAGGACCTACAGTTTAACGTGGAATCCGAACCACGGTGGAGGTCTGGCATTCCCCACATTCACAAGATGTCTTGTCAGAGGTGAAGGAAGGGTTCGGTAATCAGATAAATCTATGCCGGGACCGAGGATTGAACCCAAGCCGCCAGCATAGAAGTCTGACACCTTACCTCTAGACCGCATTCAGATACAAAATACTAATTCAATCTAACCATTCAACACTTATTTTTATTTAGACTGTACGGTAGCGGTAGCAAGCTTACCTTGCGCTATTCCACTATGGTATAGCTTACATGATACAAGATAGAAACATAATGTAATCAGTCGAGATAAGACTGATACATTTAAAAATAGATGGAATGTACAGTTCAATTTTCATAGTACAACTATAAAAGTTACTAGATATACTTTCACGTATTAATACATCAAGTCATGTGTCCTACAGCTGTCTCTTTTGATAGATATTATCAATACTTATGAAATAATAATAATAATAATAAAATAAAATATTCTTTGGCTGAAAAAAAAAATAGTTTGGTCCCACTATGAAAATTGAACTATAGCTTCTTCTCGAGTGTTTCTTGACTTGCAGGTTGACAAAAAATGTCGGGCAGCTCTCGTGAAGCCATTAACCCCTCGATTTAACGGCACGGTGGAGAGTATCGGAGATTCCTCAGGAATCATTGTCTGTTCCCTTACTGTGCTATGGAGAAGGCTATATTTCCACTGCTATGATGTGAAGGATAGTGTTTCATTGGCCTCCGGGGACAAAGTTGAGTTCCGCCTCAAATGGAACTATAGCACAAGGAAGCCCAGTGCGTGTGCCATAGTCAAGTGTCAAGCAAATTGTGACAATGGTAAAGTAGAATATTTACAGAAGTTACAAAGTAATTAAAGTTCAATACTACATCAAACATGTTTGTTTCACATGATTCCTCTTTCATTCTCTACATAATTCCCTTCTTAAATATTCTCTCTTCTTCACTTAATAATAAATTACTAATACCAGCTTCAGTGGTAAAAAAGTCTAAGGTGGGGATGAACAAACTTCGTCCCATGTGGCCAAATGCGACATGCCAATGTATTCAATCTGGCAAGCAAGATAAATAATTTAAAAGTGTTGCGTTGTGTAGCAGGCTTTTTTAAACACAACTTTTTTATAAAACCATACCAAAATCAACATTCCCAAACAAGATAAATTATGTAGAAAAATATATAGCATTTTTTTCATCCTCATATTCATTCAAACAATAAATGTTTTCAACTATGAAACTTAGGAAAGTGATCTGTCTTATCTCTTGAGTATCACCTCCTCACGGTTTAACCCAGATTATAAAACAATGCTGGAAGCTCATGTACAGTTCACTCATCTCACACCCCATCATATACATCTTCTGAATGAGCTTATAAACATACCAAGCCACTAAGGTATTTATGATTGTTATACATTCCCAATGTCAGCCTATTATATGTGTTTATCAATTTTTTTTAATGAAGTAATAAGATATTTTCGGCTGCCAATTTTTTAATTTATTTTTAATTTGGCCCTCCTGTAAGTAAGTTTTCACATCCCTGGTCTAAGGCGCCACTCTCTTAATAAACAGGACTACCAATGATGGGGAGATTGAGATTCAAGTCACAATCATCAATCATGTGTACTGAGGGTGGTTTTTACTAAATGGTTTTCCTCTTTCTCCCGCCATACAGATGCAGGTACACTTCCTCTTTATTTAACCTTCCTAACACATTAGCATAATTAGTACATACACAAACAACATGAACGAGTAGTAAGACTTAGTGCTTAAAAAAAATAAAAGTAATGTTAGGAACATGAAAACTGCCATCATATTTACAGATTTTATAACAAAAAATACTTTTTTTTGGGGTCAAAACAAATCAAATATTTCTTTTGTAGATATGTTTAATTTAATTTTGAGCACATGGTAATATTAACAATTCTTGAATACCTGCCATGAGTATTCGACCACAATTTTTAGAGAAAAAGTTCTGGTCAAATTCTGTGTTGCTTACAACAAATATTCAAATCTGTTGAGATAAATGTGTAGAAAATTAAATTAAACGTGTCTACTGAGAAGTATTTTATTTATTTTAACCAAAACTATTTTTTATGTCATAAATACTGCAAAAATACGGATCTTAGCTTTGCGTTCTCTTTCATTCCTATCTTAATGAAACATTGATTTGATTTATAATTTTATACTTAGCTTGTTGTTATCTTGTTTGGTTTTTTCTAGGCTTAGACCTGCCTAAAAATACATGTTTTATAAACAATGAAACAAAAAAAGGACCTTCCAGAGATGATACGTGCAGTGATGAGAATGTGACCAAAAGTTTGGAAGATGGAAATTGTTTGATTAGCAGTGCATCGAATATGAGATCTTCACAGGAAGTAAAACAGTTGATTGATGAAATCTGTAAAGAATATTTATTAACTAGCAATAAAACAAACTACAGATCTGAAAATTTTCCAAGCACAGCTAATATGGCATCTATGAATTGTAATAGATTAGCTCTAGTTCCTGTGAAAGAAAAGGTAAAAAGACTCCAAATCACCGACTTCAAGAATCAACACGAAATGAAGAGCGACTATAAAAATAATGAAAATAACTCAACAAACATACATTTTGTCAGTATCAGAAGCAGTTCAGAGTGTTCTCATGACACCAAGGATAAAAAGAACAGCTCCCGGGCTCCAAACAACGACAAATGTCAGTCCTTTGACCATGTTGGTTGCAGGAATATGGCCGACCCTCAAAACGACCATTGTAGTGCAAGTGAAAATAACAGAAGCAAAACAAATAATCACGTGGTTGTGAAACATTTTGGTGGTGGCACAGGTTTCAACAAGGGGGGATTTATAAGTTGTATGCTGGGCACAAGGTCCTCGTCAGAAGAATTTTCTCTGAAAATGGGTCTGTTGCGCCAGCCTCGTGGACCAGATGGTACCAAAGGGTTCCGTAAGGGGTGGCGTCAACCCCGGGTTCCAGGGATGATGCCCTTGCGAGAAATCAGGCAACTGGTGAACAACCCCAATTGACCGAAACAAACTTTAAGACTGGTTAATTAACGTTAGAGCAATAAACTGTAGCAAGTATAATTTGTATGACATTTTAAATAGGTTGTGTATATAGTTATATAATGATTTGGTGTTATTATGTATCAATAAGATTTTAAAATATAGTAAATAAGTTGATATAAATAAAATTGCATCTTTGTGTTTTTTAATCTATCAATTAAGTATAGAGTAGAACATAGGCTATTAGATAATTCTACACCAGGGGTTGGCAACCTTTTTGGACCTCTATCGACTTATAAACTTACTAAAAATCCTGCAATCACCCATCGTTTTCAAACTTGTTTTTTCTATTTTTTCCCCTCTACTTTATTAGGGGTGGGATCTTCAAATTCATAAGGTTATTTGAGATTCAAGGTTTCAAGAAAATTTCTGATTCAAGATTAAATTCCTTAAAAAATTTTTTTTTCAATATTTCAAGTTATATTTGTTTTAGAGCCCTAATACCGGTAATTGGTGGTTCAGAAACATGTATAATTATAGGATGAACTTAACAACCAAGTCCCAGACCAGTAATTTAACACTTAGCTTTTTATTTTTTAGCATCAAGGCATACCCCATTTTGCAATGATTCACTTTTTTGCTAAGAGAGTATGGGCAAGGAGGGTTAAAGAAAGATAAAATGTACTTCCACTAGTGTGGAGATATGATGGAAAAACCAACCCTGGGGTGCACTTAGCCTTGACCCCCTTTCAACATGTGTCTTAGACTGCTCTGGCATTGGATGGTGACTTATTTCCCAAAATAGAGTGAAAGCTTCCTTAACAGACATCTCTGAGTAGCGGATTATTTTTATAACGGTCAATTTAAATTTCCTCTGCAAAATAACGTTGGTTCTTATGTCGAAACAACTCTCTAATAACAATATTTCTCAGCAACAGATGCAGACACTGCTAGACACACATATTTATGCATGAAAATCTACAAACAGAGGATAGAAGTTGAAAAGACCAATCCATCTATTTATAGTACTTTACTGTATGAATGTCAGGAATGACCCGCTTTGATGGCCGCATTATCTAAGGTGCTATGTTCACAATAGACTATACTGCTGATGATGGGGAGATCATGGTTTGATTCTAGTCGGGTGTACTAAAGGGTGGTTTTCCACTCTCTCTCTCTCTCTCTCCAGGTAAATGTGGGTACACTTTCTCTAAATTAAATCTTTCCTGTCCCTATCTCATTAGCATAATTAGTTCATAAGTGTGTAACCTGAATGGGTAGTAAGATGTGGTGCAAAAAGTATGTGTGTGTATATATGTCATGCCATTGTATCCCATTAAGTCTGAGCAGTCTTACTTTTTCCCACTAGTGAAAGTTTCTAAAATAGCCTACGTAGTTATGACTATAGTACCTATCCCAAGATATTAGCGAGGATTGTTTCATCAGTTTAGTCTGTGCTTGTGCACACATATAGGCCTACTGTTCACATTACATTTTATTTATGTATTGTTTTAGTATAACGCAATCTGTACAGTTAGCTATATACACTATTTATTCATTTGCCATCATTATCTTGCATATAATACTATTATTATTATTATTATTACCGCGTCTTACTACCCGTTCGGTTTGTACGCCCTTACGCTAATGTGTAATGGTACGGTGATTGTGAGATGAAATGGAGGACCTACAGTCTAACGTGGGATCCGAACCACGGCGGAGGCCTGGCATTCCCCACATTCACAAGATGTCTTGTCAGAGGTGAAGGAAGGGTTTGGTAATCAGATAAATCTATGCCGGGACCAAGGATTGAACCCCGGCCGCCAGCATAGAAGTCTGACACCTTACCCCTAGACCGCCAGGTCACCATATAATACTACAAAGTGCAGTAATTAGATCGGTGTAGTTAATATCCACAGTATATTGGTTCATAGAGATTAAACTGTGTTCAAGCCCTATGAAATTTAAAACAAACTTAATAAAGGAAATAGTTTTGATGATGGAAGTGGTCTGGTATTAAAGATTTCACTGTATTTCATTGCATAGTTTGTTTTTACCTTAGAGTAAAAAATAATAATTACAATTCTTTTGATATTTATATTGATATTGGTGTTCAGAATGTTACAGTGGTGCAGTGATTGAGTAGATGCTGATAGGTGTGTCTGCTTCAAATAAACACATATTGGTAGTTTCAAACTCTTCTTCTTTGACTTGCAATCCTCGTGAATCTGGAAAAAAATTATCTGTGTTGGAATTGCAATAAGTTATATTATTGTTGTTGTTATTGTTATTATTATTATTATTATTATTATTATTATATTAGCACCGCGTCTTACTACACGTTCGGGTTATACGCACTTACGCTAATGTGTAATGGTAGGGTGAATGTGAGATGAAATAGGAGGACCTACAGTCTAACGTGGAATCCGAACCACGGTGGAGGCCTGGCATTCCCCACATTGACAATTTGTGATTAATACACGTCTTGTCAGAGGTGAAGGAAGAGTTTGGTAATCAGATAAATCTGTGCCTGGACTGACACTAAGTTATAAAATAAGTACAAGTAAATATTAAAACTTATACAAAGGAAGAATGGCGCCAAATAGCTGTATTGAATTAAACATTGGAGGGAGGCTAGAAGGGCAAGGCCTACACACTTACCAGAAAATTGTAGGCCTCAACGTTCACAATTAAAAACACAACAAAACACACAATTTTGAAATTATAGCTATGTGTTTCATTGTGTTTTAGTTGTGAACAATGACATGGTGTCTACTAAACTTGACCAATGAAATCCCCGACCTTTTCCCTGATTTCCTAAAATTCCCGACTAAAAAAGTATGTCACATTTTTCTAACTCACCGCCCCCCTCCACCCTCATTTTTTTAATAATAATAATAAGTTTTAAAATTTGAAATAAAATTGTTTACTAGGAATTAAAAATATATTACACAGCTACAAACAAAAAAATGACATTATAATTTACTGATTATTGTATTTCATATTTTAAGTAAAATATCATTTTCCTGGATTTTTTTTGTGATTTACCAAATTCCCGACTTTTTCCCGTTTTTTGCCGATCACTTCAAATTCCCGGCTAATTTCAGTTTTCCCTGATTTTCCCGGATGGTAGACACCCTGAATGAGGTCTACAATTTTCTGGTGTTTATGCCTTCCATTTCTATTCTCCTTTCAAGATTTAATTTAAAACGTATATAAGTTACCCTCACAAAACCCATTACTATTTTTTTTTTTACCATGAAGATGCTATTTGTAGCTATTTAAAAATTAAAAAGTCATCTGCATTAGTGAGCATGTAGACTGGATATTAAGATCATCTAGACTTGTTTGTTAGGGGGTGATGAGGTTGTGGCTCGAATCCCAACCAGCTGTACTTAGGTTTTTTTTCTTCTTTTATATATTTTTCCACTCTCCCCTGATACAAGTGCATGCTCAGTTCTACTATATTGTACCTACTTCATTAGCTTGCATGATTAAATGTAAAGAAGATCTACAAACAGTAATAAAAATTTAGAAAGATGTGAGGAAAGTATAACTTTGCTCACCTAGGAGACTCAAAAACTGTTCCAATGTATCTTTGTTGCGTACAGTGCATGCTAACACAACAGTACAGCCATGCTTTCCTTGAAAGATAAAATGGCAGAAAGCATTGCACAAAGGATCAAAGATACTCGCATCATAAACAACATCTGAAAAATTAAAGTTTTATGTTTTAATTTAAATTGTAGTTAGTAATATTTGATAAAATGTTGAATAGATAACAAAAAATATTTAAGCCTGACTGCTAGGCAGAACCTGAAATATGGGAGAGTAGTTTGTTTCAGATTTAATAAATTGACCCGCTTTACTATGAAACAAATTTCAGCAATTGTAAAGAGAATCCTAAAAGTTACATTTAAGTCTTAAATTGCTGACCTAAAAGAAACCGAAAGGTCGTCGAATTAACCAAAATTTCAGAAAAATGTGGACACATACATAGCTGCCTATTATCCTGAATTCTCCGTAGTGTGTACAAAAATATAAGTTAACTTATCAGATTTTTACAAAATAATTAAATATTCAAACTATTTTTTTAGAAGATTATTTATAAAACTAAAACCATGAGTTAATAATTACTTTAGCTACATGACAAAATTCTTGAATAGCTCAGTCATAGAGCAATATAGTGCAAAGCCAAGGGTCCTGGGTTCAATTCATGTGTCCTGGCATCGTTTTTCAACTATATTTAATTTAATTGAAAGATGTGTCTAGACACATTAATATGAATTAATGGATTACAAAAGTGGGTGTCAAGTTATTCCCAAATGTTTTGGTAGTTAGGTAAGCTACTAATATTATATAGCATGCCATTGCAAACAACTGGTTAACAGTTAATTCTCACCTGATGCCAACACAAAATCAGGACTTAAATTTACCCCAACAATGTTGTGAGGTATATCTTCCCACGGCAAGTACAACACTTGCAGAAGTGTTCCATTGAAATTAGTTCTATACTTCACTCTTTCATCGACAATATCATCCAAGTTCTGGTTTCCTGTGGGTCCTTCACCAGAACTCTCGTAGCATTTCAACCACATAGGAGATTTTAATTTATAAATGTCTTGAGAAACATCACTCTTAGTTCCATCAGAATGATACCGGTATGTAACACAAGTTTCGTTGTTTGACAAACTTGGACAACAAATACTACTTGAAGGCTCTTTATCAAGACTGCTTTCATAAATATAATTTTCCAAATTTATTATGTTTGCAGCACTCAGTAGTTCATTATCACTCCTATTACATTTGTTTGTTTTACAATGTTCGCTCATATTTTTGGTCACCTCCATTTGTTTAATTCGGTCACAAGGACATTCCGCTATTTTGCAGTACTCTTGGCTTGTTCGAGTGGGGCAGTCTTCAGCTTCGCTTGGTTTTGTCTTGGCAGGATGCTTCGTGTTAAGTGCCACATTGTGGCACAGAAGTTGGAGTACAGCCGGGTGACAGTCGGAGAAATGGAAGGATCGTGGCCGGCAGCATAGGCTGACAGTGAGGCCTGTGAGACCAACGCCAGAACCGAGTTCTAGGATTTCTTTGTGTGCTAACATGAGGCGATGAGTCACACACCACTCGGCAAGAGCCTGGGCAGCCTGGTACAAACATGGAGTAGAACATTTGTACTACACACTAGCGAAAAACAGTTCTTCAGATTTAGAGTTACAATATAAGTATAATATTATGGTCGATAATTGTTTCCTTCAATATAATAAGCACAACATTATAAAAAGTTTTTTAAAATTATTTTTCTTTTAGTAAGCGTGTCTCACTACTTATTTGGGTTGCACACGTACGTACTAATTACGCTAATGTGTTAGGGATGAGGAAGATTAATTTAGAGGATATGTACACACATTTGTGGATAAACCCATTTAGGAAAAACTACCATTAGTAAATGTGTCTGGTATTCGAATCCTGATCTCTCCATCATCGGCAATCCACACTTTTGCAAGAACGACGCCTTACATATTGTGGACACTTGAGTGGATTGTAATATAGTTTAGGTAAAAGCTGAACAAATATTTTCTTAATTAAATCAGATTATATTACAGGTATGATTTCTAATACTATATTTTATCTATAGTTGTTTTACCTGCCAGGAGCACAATCCAGTTGTCCCTTGAGACACAAGACTGCAGCTCTCCTTCAGTGTAATTAGATCTGCCTCATAATTACTTAGCAGATAATGTTTGTAATGAGTGCCATCCTCTTCAGGTCGACGACTCAATAGAGAACAATATGCAGAATATATATCATCACAAACTTCCACTCCAGCATTTTCTAACTAAATGTGATCAACAAAACAATAGTTAAAGTAGGATTTTGGTTGGAAGACTCCTTTAGAAAATTCAAATATACTGTTTCATGGTCGACATTGATAAATTGTTGTTATTATTATTATTGTTATCATTATTATTTATTGCATTGACAACTATTGCTATCAAAAGTGATATCTTTAAATCACATGACTTGATGTATGAATACATGAAAGTAGATCTAATACCGTTTATATCTGTTATATAGGCCTAAGATTATTTCTATGCAAATCTGAGTGAACTACAATATTTTTTTGTATCAACATGCCTAAATACATTTTCAGGTTATATACATAAGATAATAACTTTAATAGGGTGAGAAACCATTTAGGGAAAAAACATCTCAGTAGACTCAACCAGGATTCAAACCCCAATTTTCCAGTCATCAGTAGCCCAGTCTAACATGTGAGTGGCACCTTACACCATTTGGTCACTGAAGCCGGTTATTGCAATAATTATTATCATTTATTTTATTTACAACAACATAGTGACATTGTTCTAAGTTGATTAGATAATCGATTTCAAATAAGCTAGAAATACAAATGATATATTATAAATAATCTAGAAATTTGAATAGTTGGGGTAGTTTTAAAAAGTGAGGTTTAATAATGCTAAACATACAGTGTATTAAGTGTTTGTACAGCGAGAAAAGTGTGTTTAACTGAAGTGTTAGGGATATACAAGGGGTGTTTTTAATTAAGGACCGTTCTCAATAAAATAGGAACTATCACACTAAATATTTTTGGGTATTTCTTTTTAATCCGATTTTACATACCTTCAACTACTTTCAGCATAGTTTCAGTTGTTATTTAAACATGTGTTGTATCATGAGATAAGTTTTTGTAGAACCCTGTCATTGAAGTCTGCCGCCAGCAAAGAAAGCCATTTCTGAACCGCCGTTTTCACTTTGTTGTCAGTGTGGAAATGCTTGCCGGTGAGGAACCTTTCCAGATGCATGAAAAGATGATAATCACTAAGCGCAAGGTCAGGGCTGTAGGGGATGGGGGCTGATCAAATTGCTGCCAGCCAAAAGATTCAATGAAAGCTTGTGTTTGAGCAGCAGAGTGGGGCCTCGCATTATCATGAAGCAACAACACTCTGGCAGACAGCAGGCCGCAGCGTTTATTCTAGCTTGTGCCGTGAAATTATGTCAAGGTCAAAGATACACAGCTGTGTTTATTGATGTCAGTGCACTTGCACAAAAGAATGAACGTGCGGAATTTTCAAAAGATCTGGGCAAGCATTTCCACACCAACGACGAAGTTAAAACAAGGGTTCAGGAATGGATTTCCCCGCTGGTGGCAGACTTCTATGGCGAGGGTCTACAAAAACTTATCTCACAATATGACAAATGTTTAAATAACACAAAAAACTATGTTGAAAGGTAGCTGAAGGTATGTAGAAACAAATAAAAAAAATTACCCAAAAATATTTTAGTTCTTATTTTATTGCAAGACGGTCCTTACTTAAAAAACACCTCTCATAAGTTATAGAGATAAAACTTTAAACATGAAATGTTGAAATAATATTGTGTGTTTCTTATGTGAGAATTATGTATATTCAAATAAAATAAATTTTTCTTCTCCAGCAATCTCTTCCATCTATTAATTCTGGCTATACAATTCTGAATCATTCAACTGGATATGTTATCATAATTTATAGGTTTAAATAAATGTACCCACATTTGTGTAGAGGCCACAATATACTGAGTAGGGCTATGAAACAAGAATGAATGAGCATGACATTTAGTGTGCTTGCCCACCTATGCAGGTTAAAATAAGCTAAATTTGAAGTGAAATCTTGTAGACTATTTAAAATGTTGTTAGACTACATATCATTAGTGACTGCCATAGATCTGTGAACTTGTGGAACATGAAGCTTTAATCAACATAACTGGTATGAAAAATTTAATTATTTTTAAATAATGATCCTGTGTATCATACCCCTTTTCTAAATAATGTTGTAAATGGTATTATGAAATCAATTTAACGGTTTCCATATCTTGTACAGATTTAAAACACAAAGCAAAATTGTTCATGATTATTTGTTCATTCTTGTAATTAATAGTACAGATCATAATATGTATCATTTGTTATGAATAAGTCAACAAAGTAAAACAAAACATTAAAGCACATTTAGAAGGCATTGTCCATCTTCTTGCTGGTCAAGGCTCACCCACTAAATGCTCTATTGAGTGGATGAAATTACTAATGTCCCAACAAATAACAATAACATAAAATATATTTTAAATAATTGTTGTACACTTAGAAGGTGGCTACAAAACTTTTACTATAGAATTCCTGAATTTTCCAAACTTAGCCTTTTTACAGATTTTCTTGGTGAATGCCTTTTTACCGTTTATTACATGAATAAGTTATTTTTCCAGTATTAAATGTTCGAGGTATTATTTGTGTACCTATAAATGTGTTATGAAACAAACACTTAACATCGATTTCATGATAAGACAGCAATATCTAGACGATGCATTTGATAACACAGATAAACAAAATTTCTCACTTTTGTTTAAATGTGTAGGTGTAGACAGGCCCGCCAGGTGCTCAAACCGGGTCTGGTATCAAGGACAAAGTATGATTCCCCCTATCTTTGTAATATTTGACTTCAGCTGTAGCAAAACCTTTGTTTAGGGGACAGTTAACAAAAAAAATAAAAAAATAATGGGGTCTTGTAGGGCCTGGGTACCTTCCACCATGAAATGTTTAGAAAATATTTATAGTAGCCTTCGTCCAGAAATTTTTGAAAATTAGTTCTAAAAGCAATAAACCTTTTGAAATTTGAATGCCCCTAGAAGCTATTTAGAGTGGTCTTGACCTAGAATTAGATGACTATTATAGAAGATATTGTAAGTGGTCTTCTCTTGGAAATTTTTTGAAAAGTGTCCTCCCCTGGAAAGGCTTTGAAAACTAAATGTATCTTGAAGCTATTTATAGTAGACCTCTTCCGGCAAATTTTTAAAAATTGGATGCTCTTGGACACTATTTGAAATCTTTCTTATGAAAATTTGATAGTTCTAAAGGTTATTTGGAGTTTGATAGAAAGCAGTTTTTAAACTTCATGTTCGAAAATATCATAGTGGAGTGATACAGCTAAAGGAGGGCAAGTTTCTTCCCATTCCTCTCTTTTCCCCTGTTCCTACAAACATTCTTGACTATGATTGGTTTGTACATTTATTTTTTTAATCTGTTGTCACTTTTACAAAAGAAAAACAATGTACCAAAATTAATATGCAACTTGACTGAACATTGAAATGTTATGCACATGATTAAGCATTTGAATTAAACTTCTTGATTAACTGCCTGACTCTCTTTGTGGACCAAATTTAATTCAAGTATAAACATAATAGATTTTGTGAAACTTTAAATCACTTCACAATTCAAAGGACAAGAATGGAACAAATCAATTATATATTTGTGACAAATACCAGAAAGTTCTTTCATAGGAATCTCCAGCTGGTGGGCTGGGCATGGTATGCAGTTATCTAAAGTAATGCCAGGCATTTTATTGATTACCATTCATATTTTATTTTGTATTATTTCATCTTCTACATTTTTTAAACTTGTGAATCTGGATCTCGAGTCCCAGGCCCTAGAAGTCCCGAGACTCCCCCCTTGTAGCTGACCTGGGCGCAGAATTATTCAAGTATTTAAATTCTATTATCTTCCCCTTACTTTTGAGTTAATTCTTTGAAATATTCCTGTTTTTTTGATTGGAAAGTTGAAATTCTTGGTAAAGGTGTTCATAGAAATATATTGTTTAGGAAAAATTGCAAATACCTACCTAATAATATTATATTATTATATAAGTTAAAAAAATAGTTTGCATAGATTTAGTAACAAAACACAGCCTTGGTAAGAAAATAATTCACTTACTTGAGTAATAATATACTTGAGAAAGCTCACTTGGTATGATATTTTAATCGGATATTTTTTCACAGCAGGATGATTTATTGTTAGTCTGAGAAGGTCATTTTGTAAGTTCTCGCCATAAAATTCTTTTCCAAATTCATCCTGGAACAAAATAAGATAATATTCATTAACACTCCTCCCCTACTTGTACTAAATTTTCCTGGAAATAAAGAGTGTAAGGCAACTCACTTCTATGGTCAAATGGTCGAACACTCTAAAGCATCACTCTCACAGTAGGGTGAACTTTCGATGACTGGTAGAAAGGAGTTTGAATCCCAATGGGATGTATTGAGGATAATTTTTCCTAATCGGTTGTTTCCTCTCCCTCCAGTTATTGTGGGTACACTTTCACTTACCTTACTTATTCCTATTACATTACCATAGTTACAGTGTAGCCCCATGGCTTCTTTGGTGCTGACTGACAGCTCACAGCTGACTTCTGACAGCTGCTAAACACATATTTTTGCAGATCATATGGTTTGGCGTAGGGGTACATAATTTGGTCTGTTAACTTTTCAAAGCTGTCAGCTGTGAGCTGTCAGTCAGCACCAAAGAAGTCATGGGGCTACAGTAGTACATATGTATATAGCTACAAAAAAATAAATAAAAATAGAACTCTGTAGTAAGACGCGGTGCTAAAAAAATGCAAGGCAATACAAACTAACCTCAACTCTTCAAATATTTAAATAAATAGCACAAAACTTGTAATTTGGACCATTTGACCATCAAAGTGGTTTTTCAGGCCACTATGACAAGTTCTTGGACCCGTTTTTGTTGAGTTTTTTTCTGCTCTTTCTCCTGTTTAGTATTACTTCAAAAGTGATCTGCTTTATTTAGTCTACTTAGAGTTGCCTATTCTACGAGAGTTGTCTATAATGATTCTATGAGTTACTTTACCCAAGCAATGTGGAAGGGGTTTTAGGCTGTCTCAAGGGTTTCACATGCCCCAGTTGTATTCTGTAACAAATAAATAAACAACATCCCCTGCGTGATGGAAAAAATATTAATAATAACAACAATAATAATCATCACAATCATCATCAACTGTTTCCAACCTGTGGCTGGGTCAGTCTAATAAAATGCCTTCCTCTTTCTCTATCCTTCCAGCATTCTTCTCATCTCACTAGAACACTATCTGCTATCTACTCCTCCCATCTTTCTTAACCTCCCTTGTGGTATTTTCCCTACATACTTCATTTCAAACATTTTCTTTAGCATCCTCCCTTTTTCCATCCTCATTACATGCCCATATCATCTCAGTCTTGCTTCCTCTACTATCTCAAGTACTTCATGTAGCCCCACTCTTTCTCAGATAACTTCATTAGTAATCATGTTTCTCCTCGTGACAGCTAACATGCTCCTCACAATCTTCATTCCCATGTCCTCCACTTTCCTAATCTCTCTTACATTAATTAATGTCCATGTTTTCACAGCACACATGACAATGAGTATTACGTATGCTTTGTACAACACTTCCTTACACTTAAAGAGCATATGTCTTCTCCATAGCAGATCTCTTACACACCTATAGAACAACTCTCCCGGATGTCCTCTTCTCATTAAATCCTCTCTACTTCCACCTTTCTCCTCAATCACACTTCCAAAATATTTTACTTTATGTACTTTACTCAGCTCTACCCCATCCAACTTTATATCTTTACTAGGCCTTACCCTATTTCTTGTCATCAATAATGATGTGCCAGAATACCAGAAAAAATAAACCAAAGATTTAAAAAATAAGTGGCAACTGCTCCTGTCCACCGCAATCAATGTGCGCAAAAATAATAACACTTCTTCCCTCCCTTATCTTTTAATATTTTTGCAAAATATTAATCAGGCTAGATAGCCTATCAAAGTGATTCACTGACAAAGCGACCGTTAATGTCCTAAAACCATAAAAGTGATTATGTTGTTAATCAATCTTTTTTTAAAAATTATTACTACCCGTTTGGGTTATACGCACTTATGCTAATGTGTAATGGTAGGGTGATTGTGAGATGAAATGGAGGACCTACAGTTTAACGTGGAATCCGAACCACAGTGGAGGCCTGGCATTCCTCACATTCACAAGATGTCTTGTCACAGGTGAAGGAAGGGTTTGGTAATCAGATAAATCTTTGCCGGGACCGAGGATTGAACCCCGGCCGCCAGCATAGAAGTCTGACACCTTACCCTTAGACCGCCAGGTCACCTTTTTTTAAATACATACATAATAAACACAAGTAGGCATGCTCAAATTGGTGCTTCAGTAGCCTTAGTTACAATCCAGCCAGGTCTTAAAGTGTCCACAACCTTGGAGATAAATCACTCAAAAGTATGTATAAAGCAATGTCTGTACCGCAAGTAGAGAATGTTTTATTTTTATTTACTTAAGGTATTTAACATGCACTTTCTTAACCAAATGATTATATATCAACACATGAACATCTCTATGAGGGAGAGCGAAAGGTTCTAGCAATTTTGCAGGGAAAGGTATTTTCACACACCATCCAGGGTTCTTTTACATGAAACAATAAACATGGCTTTACTTCCACTCCAAAGGGAGTTGTGCAATGGATTTTATCGCTTAAGAAAAATTTGTTGACCTCGGCTGAGTTTGAGCCCAATAACATAAGAGTCCTGAGGCGAGCGCTTTACACCTAGACTGTTGAGGTCGACAAGTAGAGAATTTTAGTATAAAACTGGTAGTGTGTACAAGAAACCCTAGGTTGGATTAAGTTTCTTTTAGAGTTTGAAGATTTCTGTGAGATGTATTATCTTTATAGATTCATTTAGTGTAAACTCTCTTTCAATGAGCTTTATATATTGTTACAGAAACTATACACATTGAATATACTCATGACGTCTAAGACTTTTTTAGCACCATGTCTTGCTACCCATTCGAGTTGTACGCTTATGTACTAATCACGCTAATGGTTTTAGGAATGAAGGTGGTTAATGGTTATATTCAGAGGAAGTATACCAGCATTTATGTGGAGGGAGAGTGAAAAACCTCCATCAGTAGGCCTACACCAGACCAAGATTCGAGCCTCAATATCCCAGTCATCAAGAGTTTAGTCTACTGTGAGAGTAGCGGGTAATTTTGACAGTTAAAAATCATATAGGGGCTATTTTTTATATTGAAGAGTTAATGGACTTAATGAACTGATTGATTATATTATCAGCACATGACTTATAACCTACCTTAAATCTAGAACATGCACAACATCCAGCCACTCGGCTGTTAATTCCTTACGGTGAAAGGAGAAACCCACTTTACACCTATGATAAATTTTTCTGTACTGCCAGAAATTGAACCGACCATTAGCTTAGTAATCAATGATATACTATTAAATTACCTAATTAAAAGTATAACATATTTTTATTTATTTTGATCTCACATGATAAATTATTATTATTATTATCATCATCATCGCGTTTTACTACCCGTTCGGGTACTAGATAAAATTTTCCCAAACTTTCCAATAGTATGAAGTAAAATCAATCATATTTAATACAAATAAGACTTGAAGATCAAGGAAAATCATAAACATGTTGTCATGGAAGAAAAGTATATTAAATGAGAAGGAAATAAAAAAGATATAATCTTATTTTCAATTAATATTACTCATTATCAAATAAACATGAACATTATTAGAAATATTTACAATTATTTAACCTACATACGGTTGGATGGCAGCTCAAAATGTACATTTGTAGGCCTAAGCCTGGTCCAAAAATTAAGCTTATAGATTGCACATTTACAGTACACTATATTATATTCATACTTCAGATGTTATAAGTTCTTAATGAGATTGTTTGGCTTTAGGTTACAAATTAGGTGGTGGTGGGGAGAAAACCTCATAAAATGAGCAGAAAGCTCATTCCATTAATGTTCCAACTTTAAAACATTGTCAATACAGTACTTAAATATAATTTTATTTTAATCTCCGTGTCTTACGCCTTGTTTAGATCAATAATAGTACGAAGTAATAATTCGTGATACCCTAATGAGCTTTTTTTAAATAATATTGTACCTTTAGAGTTTTTATTTTAGATTTAGCACAGAAAAACTGCTTTTGAAGTAAAAATATTTTTTCTTTATATAATGATTGGGTATTTGACATAATAACTATTATTCACTCCCTCCAACTAAAAGTACAATGTGTAAATTGTAAAACTTTATATAATTTAACCTCAAAACCTTTATTATCTATTCTCAAAACTCAAAACCATAGATAAGGGATAGTGCTCAAAACTGTTCACGGTACACGACATAGATAAATAAGTGGTACATGACATTAATTGGATGCAAACAAGAAAACTAGATATTTGGTAACATCTGTGAGAAATTATATATAATATAAATATTTATATAAAATACTAATGTAGATATTAATATTATATAAACATATTATATAGTGTATACAATATAAATATATGTAACATTTAATATATTATATTATTACATTACGTATGTAAATATAATTATTATATTTATAATATTGTTTTATGTACATAAATAATAACTATAATAAATGTTCTGTTCTTCATTCAGCTGCATTAACAGCCCTGGTATTCTTTACTTAACTTCTAACTCCTTCATCATACACCGCAAAATCAATCATCACTCTCAAATCGCCCATTTGCCATATAAATGATGAATCAGGAGGAGAGGGCAATATTTTGAGAGACGTTAGTATAGGCCATTGTAAAAAAAAAAACATTAATATGAACACGTTTATTACTCTCGATCATTCTGGAAATACAGCTGTTTGAATTGAACAATGAAGGCTACATTTAAATGTTGCGTTCTCGCAGCAATATTCAAAAATTGCACCGTGAACATCAATACACTTTACAACTGGTGTCCTAAGATTTTGTGTCGTTTCTTTGAATGTAGCGTGCCGTTCTCTTATACGAGTATCAGCATCCTAAAATACGAGCAATAAATTCTTCTCGTGTATTTGGCGTTTTTTGGTAAGCTTCCATTTCCAACCCTCCCCATAAACAATAATCCAAGGGATTTAAATCCGGAGAGCGTGGTGTCCAAGGAATCAGATCAGCACGGGCAATCCACCATCCAGGGAAAGTTTGGTCTATGTATTGAGTCACTGCACGAGCATGATGGGGCGGAGGTCTTCCATCCTGAGAGTACATTCTTTGCTGTGCTGCCAAAGAAGTCCTGGAAATCCATGTTGCAGCAATTGTAGGTAGTTTTTACCTGTTAGACGATTGCCAATAATAACAGGGCTAATTAAATTATCGTCGATAATACCACATCACACATTGACTGAAACACGTTGTTGGAAATGGGTTACTATATTTGCATGTGGATTTTCCTCAACCAAGATATAGTGGTTTTGACTGTTATTGAGCCCGTCACGGGTAAAGAGGTTGCCTCATCGGTGAACAATAGGTTTGGTATTAATAGACGATAACCGTGTATCCACTGACGAAATTCGAGTCACATCGCAGCATATACTGGGTGCAGATGTTGGACACACTGAAAATGATAGGGGTGGAAGCCAAAGCTATATAATGCTCGATTTACTCTCGTCTGTGGGTTAGCCTACGCCTACTAATTCGTAGTATTTCATAGTAGGGCTATGCTATACCATCCGTAGGATGTTTTCATTTCGTTCGCATGTTCTTGACCTGCACGATCTGATGAAATATGAGCACTGGGATGTACACCGCTAGGATACAAATTAGTGAATACTGTGTTGAACATTTTCCAATTGGGAGTTCTTCGGTTAGGAAATCTGCGACAATATTCTGCAACGGCAGCAAGGGCACTACCATCACAAAATCCATACACATATACCATATCGGTGTCTTCAACATGTGTAAAATGTGTGGCATTGTTATAAGTTATAACCTGTCATAAAACCCACACGTGTCTCCACAACTTTCTATTGCTTGCTGGATCATTCAGGGTACTGCTCGTGAGTCCGGGAAGGGGAAGGTGAAAGAGAGCAGATGTGCGTACGCAAAACAGTCAAACAGGTGTATAGCCGAAACTATTGAGAATAAACCTGTACATATAAACTTTTTTCTCACTATTGCCCATACTATCGTCTTCCAAAATATTACCCTCTCCTCCTGATTCATCCTGTTTACAAGTGAATGAATATCTTTGCGCTTTATTCATGTGAATAAAACAAATATTTTTTTCTTTCTAAGCATAAACTCACTAACTCTTTACCATTCTCGTTTGCACAGTCATCACCATACCTTTCTAACAACCTCAAAATAGCTCTCTCTTTGGGTTCCCACCAATCCATTCAAATCTCCCAACAAAACAATTCTTTCATCCAGTTGCCACGCGTTCAAGATTTCATTGAGCTAATTCTAAAACTCCATTCTCGTCTACACCATCCACCGCAGCAACCAGCAACCAACATAATTAAATAGATGCCTATTTTCAAACTTACTCATAGAAGTCAATATGACACCAACTTAAGTATTATTACAAACAACTTTGCTGTTGTGGTTAGGATTAAACATACTCTCGTCCTTGTATCTCTTAAAATTGCTCTTAACTTTTATTTTAATTTAATTTTATAGGAAATAGTAGCCTCATTGCACACGCTTTCAATCATTGTGTTTGGTGTAGCCTTCAGAATTTTATTATGACTCAAACTTATTGTTTCAAGGATCTTAAAAGTGCTTCCATCCTCCATTAGTTAAAGTACTCGTATCTGTAGCTTCTTAAAATGAGTGATAACATTTTATTTTGAATTTGATACTAAATTTTATCTTATAGTATTTGATTAAAAACCAACAGTAGTTTCAATGATGTAGTTATAAGTCTTACAACCAAGCTATACACTTATTTCACCTACTTCCTTTGGACAGCTCTTCTCAATAAAGTGCATAAAACCTGCTGGTTAACCTTTTATAAATGAGGCAACTTATTGAACAAAAGGTTGTAAATACAAGAAGCTGTAGCCTGAAGGTAGCATCATGTGAACACCAAGGATTGTACAAAATCTACTTTGCACAACTTTTTGTATGCAACATCTTGTGACTGGTATGGAATGGAACGCGTCCTATATAGGCAATTTATTCTGTACAAATTTGGTAGACATAGATTAAAAATGTTCCTTCTTTCTCCTTCCCTTGGAAACATACCTTTTCAAGTCTTCAAGTGAGGTAATTAAAATTTTTACACTATGTTAGCCTTGACTTTAAAATATAAATAAATTAAAATTTAATATTATTCTTCTAACTGTTCTAGTATTAACTGTTCACAATACAGAAAATTCTAATGAATAGTACGAGCTTATAGGGTTTTACTTTCTGTCATTGTCACTGCTTTATAGATACGTGATAAAGCGAAAACAGAATTCCTAGGTCTACTATGGGAATGTATAGTTCTACTATGAGTTAATCTTAGACGTAGGCTATTGTCAATTCTCTTCACAGTTTCAATTTGTTTTGTTCATTGTGGGGAATTTATTGAAAAAATACTCATATATTTAAAATTCTTTTAAAGCGCCACAATTAATGGATGAATGGATTCTTATGAAACAAAGTAATTTAATTTTATTGAGTATTCTAATTGTATGCGTTGGTAGCTTGAATTATAAAATTGATTGCCAATATTTAATTTAAAAAAGGAAAGGTTTTTAAAAGTTCCTACATATGTTTTAATTAGAATAAATTTATTTATAAATGATTTATTACTTTTAATCCTTAATAGGCACATACTAAAATCAGATAAAAACTTAAATAAAAATTGCCATTTTTATTTTGAGAATTTTTATTTTTTGAATATTGTAATTCGTTTGTTTTAATCGAAGTTTTATACGGAAACGGAAGTTAGTTAAGGAGTATAAAGAACGATGAGTAAAGATATAATTTTTATTTTCGTTCCGTTGTAGATGTGTCATTATAAAAAGTATTTTCCTATTTACACATTATAGTAAGATACTTTTACAGCTGTGCTATCTCATAATAATATTTTTCTTCTATTTCATATATTCTCTTTAAATCTTAAATGATGGAAGCCGCGTCTGGGAAGAGCCGTTTCCGAATGAGCGAAGGAGACTGGATTTGCAGTGATCCTCAGTATGAATGTTTTGCTAACTCTACATGCTAGTATACTTTACTAAACAAGTAAACACCTAATATAAAGGAACTACCATACAATTTTATGACCATTATCATTTCATTTGTTTTTGAGTTGAAGTGCTGAATTTAAAATAGTGATTTCTACCAGGGCCAATGCAGTGTTGCCAACTTACTATTTTGTCCAGGAGGCTGTGTGTCATTCTTTTATTTATTTTTAGTAATTCACTATCTATATTGTCTCTCACGTTAATTGTCCAGTTCATTTGTTGTACTTCCATATTCCTTTGTAGACGGCAATTTTGGTCCAATTGGAGGTGTTTAGATTTCTAAATAACATTTGATAAGTGTTATGTAGCGCCGATAAATTACCTTTAGCGGAGCTGCCAATCTTCCTTTGTTTTTACTTTTAATGAGTTCTATAGTGTTGGGTATACCATTTCTTGCTAAAAGTATATAAAGATACATCTCCAGCTAATGTCATAAAAAAGGAGTCTAGGGTAGCGTTTTAGGGTTTCAACCTTCCCCCTTGATAATTATTTATGTATTTTTGCATTCCTTCTACAATGTCTACAATCTAATTGGGGTCTCATAAAATGTTTAACACCCACCCCAATTATGTTTAAAAAACCTTTAAATCTCTTCAATTGGGATTCATGGTAAAAGTTCCTTGCAGCTCCTGTTGCAAGACATCATTAATTAGGCCTACCACCGGTAGAACCCTCTTGAAATTACATTACTGCGAATGCCACTGTCTCCGTTAGGCCATCTGAGTCCACCCTTTACTTCCCTCAAGGTTAAAAATTGAATGAGATTTTATTTATCAAAATCTGCCTTTTAAAAAATGATTATATTGAAAAGGCTAAATAGCTCAAGGATAGTATTAGCCGAGGCTAGAATTTTTTAAATCATAAAAAAATCGTATATCATCTGATAATTTTCTGCCCAGCAAATACCAGAAACAAATATCATTGAAAACCATAAAATTGGATAACTAGAACTCCGGATGTATTAAATAATCTATTCATAGCACAACTTGGTATTTATAAAATAATCAAAACAATAATATAATCTTACAACCATCCAATCCACCTCATTACCACATACCCCTATCTTGAACTAGTTCTATCCAGTCCACTTCATTACACCCTATCCCTATCTTGAGCTTGTTCTATTCAGTCCACCTCATTATAGCCTCTCTAACTTGAGTTAGTCTGTTTATTAATCCAGCGTATGTAACTCATAATTATGTAAACTCTCCACTCTTTGTAAACTTAATTCACTTTTGAACTACATATTTTCATAAACACCTCGGTTTAGACACCATCAATTTATTCTCGTCATTTACGCTACTTATGGTAAGTGACGATGTTTCACAACCATAAAGAACAATTTGGTAAAATTATTGTGTTGTATAGGCCTATTTTGAGTTTTACATTTACTTAAACATTTGAGATGTTAACAATTTACTGATCGACTTTAGGAACATCTATGAATAGCCTTCCCATATATGAAGTTAAACTTCTAATAAATATACTAGTTTTGTATAGTATTGACTTTAGAATGACAGGTTCATCGATAACACATCCACACCATAATGAAACATTATTGCTATTTTTCTGTTTTAGGTGTGGAAATGTTAATTTTGCCCGCAGGGACACTTGTAATCGCTGTGACAAAGGTATTCATACTATTGGTGTTTTATTTGTTCTAACATTTTTTTATGTTTAGTGTTTACTTTAACAGTGTTCTTCCAAGAGCCTTTTGAAAGGGTGCCCTGGCTGGCTGATTTTACTGACTGCCCAGCTAAAAATAATTGTTGCACATTTCAACAAATATTGCACTCTCCCCTTCCTCTTCTCGATTATTTAATAATACCAGCCGGTTGACAAAATTTTCTGGGAAGAACACTATTCTATACAAGTGATCATTGTTTGCATTTTACAAGTGCAATCTTCCAATCTATTTTACTAACAAGTTACAGCACAGTGTTGCTTATCCAAACCTGAAATTGTTCAATAACTTTCGAATTATCAAGTGATGGTAAAAAAAACAACAATATATACATCTAATAATTTATTACCTGCTTCAGTGGCTGTGGTAGTGGCTAGTTTAAGTACACCTGGGTTAGACTAGACAGCCAATGACGAAGAGATTGGGGCTCGAATTCTGTTTGGGTGTACTGAGGGTGGTTTTTCCAAAATTGGTTTTCCATTCTCCCTTCATGCATATGTAGGTATGCTTCCTCTAAATTCAACCTTCCTCATCCCTAACTAACTAGTATAATTACTACATATGTGTATAACTTGAACAAGTAGTAAAATAAATATATATTTATTTATTCTTGAATTCATTTTTATATGCTTTATTAATTTGGCTTTGAAATACATCCTCGGATCTTTGCTGCATTTTTTTAAATATAAAAAATGGTAAGCCTAACCACAAACTATTCTGTAACTAGTTTTATTAATGTGTCACCTTTTTAATGTTTGTCTAAAATCAAATTTTTCTGTGTTAGCCTAACGTGATGCTTTCATTTGCTCGGTTTGTTTGATAAATTCAGGTAAAAACACTCACAGTACAAAATGTCAATAGCCGGTTGTCTTGATAAGATAGAGAGAACATACCATTGTGACCATGAGTGAGGTCTGGATTTCAGCGGTTTTTGTACTGGTGGAGGTTCAAATTAGCAAGACAGTGATATACTTTTATCTAGAAATAAATATTTTACTTAAATTAATTATATACTTTTGTAAACAAACTAGCAACTACTGTCCTTTCTATGTTCCAATGCATTGTTGCCACACTAGAAAAAAACTCAAAACTAAGAGAATTTTGAAAAAAATTATTGGAGTATTTGTGAATTTGGTACATCAGTGTGTTATGTAACACAGACTTTATATTAAAATTCTAATGATGAAAAAATAATATTTTAATACTTCCGATTCTGATTAGTATTAAATTTGAGCCCCTCTTTTAGTGTCACAAAAGCTTCCCTATGAAATATTGACATTCACTCTTGATGTGGAAAGTTACGTAACACAGGTTGGAGGGGGGATAAATGTCTACTTGGTGTTATATAGGGGTTGGAGGGTTAAAAAAAACTAAAGGAAAAGCTAGATGACCTCTTATATTACTACCGAGTTTGCTTCTAAACCTATATTATTCTTTAATGTACTGGTAAAGATTGTGAGGGGTGGTTTATTTGAAACATTCAAGTCATTTATTTTTTTAAATTTCTCACCCGCTTCTATGAAGTCCATCTAAAACATCATCAAAACCCCTCGGTAATATTTCCTTCTGTATTACTGTATCTAGGCTAGTTTATCTTGATATTATTATTTAGAGGGGCTGTAAATATAAATATAACATTTTCTCCACCATTATGGCTTTTAAATATGCAAATCTATGCAGGGATATTCTAGTTTAGGTTGGTACCATTGTTAAATGTGTCGTTCGTTTTTGATCTAATCTGTGTCCATGCTTATAAACCTGTGTAACAGTTGAGTCATGTTCTTAGTTACAGCATGTACTGTTAATTCTAAAAACCGTTAATTTTTCTATTAACTTGTGTACTCTGACAGGTTATGGGCACAGGTGACGCAGCACAGACGCAATTGCATGCATGCCAATTGAAAAAAATCAAAAAAATCTTGAAAACTGGAATGGTTTATAAAATCTAGTACATTGTACCAAAAACTGTGACTGACCCTGAAATTCGGGACATGTGGTCACTCTCTGTCTAGTGTAAATAAGTTAGGTCAGAGTAAACTTTTAATCCAGTCAATTCAATTCTAGTTTTCAAACAATAGGCTTCCTGTAAAATCCACACTGTATTAATGGTTGTTTAAAATTCTAACAAAAAAAACCTAGTGGTTATCTAACCAAGCGGTGGAAGAGAGGTAGGACAGCACAGGTTAAAATCTGTATTAAATTGTTTATCAGACTCACTATTTTCAAAACATTATTTCATGATTAAAAATATATTTATATATTTAGCACCACTTCTTAACACCCATTCGGTTTATATGCTTATGCACTAATTATATTAACGAGTTAGGGATGAGGAAGGTTGAATTTAGAGGAAGTGACCTTGCATTTGTGTGGAGAGAGAGTGGGAAACCAGTTAGGTTCAAGATCACCCTCACTATATCCAACCAGGATCGACCCACAATCTCCTTGTCATTGGCAGTCTAGTCTATTGCGAGAGTAGCACCTTAAGCCATGTGGCCACTGAAGTGGGTCATGGTTATTAAAACTTGGCGGTCCATTGTGTAGGCCTACTCCATGAAATTCTTTTTATGTTCCTGACAGTATCACAGTTTGGGAAATACTCTTAGGGTAATATATTCATTGTACGGGACGGGACCGGCATCTCAACTTATTTGTGGTTGCAGAAAAGGGCGACAACCCCAAGAAGAAAAAGTTGGGTCAAGAGATTGGGAAAGCTGCAGCAGAGAAAAGTCGTGGGCTGTTTAGCGCAGACGACTGGCAATGTAACAAGTATGTTTACGTAAATGAGATGTTCAAAGGCAAACACGTGACAGAAGTGACATTTTTATATCATTATGTAAGTTCCTACTTGACAACTTATTAAGTATACCTTATTTGTGGAAAGAATGGTAATAGCATACAAATTACTTTGCCCTATTTTCAAGTTGGCCATTTTTTCTACAAATAACGTAGACTTCCTCGATTGCCTTGAAAATGTCACTTGTTCAATACTTTTATTTTTAACTATATACCATCAATATAATTTTTTTTTATTTGCACATTTTAAACTACTTTCTAAGAAATGATTTTCAATTCAGGATTAAAAAAAAATCTCCTACCAGGTTATTTATGAAATAGAAAAAATCGTAAAATCTTATTGGTGTCTAAATAGTGTTTAAACATTATTCTTTGACGGTGTAGAACTGTCCTGCCGGTGCTAATGAACCGTCTCAGATGGCATGTGTGTGTATGTGTGGCTCAGATGTGGGAATGTAAACTGGGCGCGCAGACAGACATGCAACATGTGCAACGCACCTCGATTTGGCGAGGTGGAGGAAAGGACTGGCTATGGAGGTGGCTACAATGACCGCGGAGTCGTGGAGTACATAGAGCGCGAGGAGTCGGACGATGAATTTGACGAGGTGAGACACTTTTCTTATGGTCATTTACAACCAAGAAAAATATAATATTAATGGTCATTTTTAGAGATGGGTCAAAACCACTGTTTTACAAATTTGAATCTCAAATCTTAATTTTACCTCCAAATATTTATTTTGCCTCTAATCTTTAATTCCATTTCAGCCCCAAATCTCAAATTCAAATCCTCATTTTGTCTCATAATTTCAGTTTTCATTTTGCCTACAAATTTGCCTCAATTTTACCTACAAATCCAAATTTCCATTTTACCTCTTAATCTGAATCTCCATATTATCTCCACATTCAGCATTTGAATCTGGTTTTTGGCAAAAGTTATGAACATAAGAAAATATATATAATATTATAATTAAAAATATGAGTAACTAAATGTTACTTTTTTTTTTTTACCAAAATACATTAATTATAACATTCATACATTCATTTAAGTGCTAAATTAAAGGCATGGGGTCTGGAGCTTATGTTTGTCCTATATAATAATATTGGGGATGAACCACCAATAAGCAGTATTAGAGCTTTAAACCAAATTCCAATTCAAAATTTATTTGGGTTTTACAATATACTTTGCAATCATAAAGACCGATTTAAACTTTAAGTGAAGAATGACCATTAATAGCTCACTGGTAGAGCATTGGCGCTCTAAACCAAGGAGTCCCAGATTCTATTCTCATGTCCATATCATTTTTTTTAAATTCACTTAAAATGATCAGCTTTGACTTTTCTTCAAAAAAACATCAGCTTCAACTTTTTTTTTTAAATTATCAGCTTCAACTTTTCTTCAAAAAATTATCATCTTTGACTTTACTTTTTAAAAAGAAATGTCTTCAACAATCCAATGGGCAAATCTGAAGTAACTGAATTGTATGTTGTGATAGTAACTGGATTAATTTATATAGAATGAAATAATTTCAAAAATGTATGCATTAAAACATTTTCTAAATGATTTCAGTTTATAAAGTTATACAAATAAGTATAATATATTATTTTTAAAACTGTAGAACTACTATGATAAAATAAATATTTGAATTTAGATTTGGGTTCTCTTTGAATTTAAATAGTGAACCTCACATACATTAGTTTTGGAAAATAGACATTTTGTTATTGTTTCGCAGTTTCATATTGTAGTCAATTTTTTTCTAAGCCAGCGCATCATATATATTTGTTTCTCTCTCTCTCTCTCTCTCTCTATATATATATATATATATATATAAATAATGGTAGTTTACTGATGACTGATTTTTATGTTTTAAAGATGGCTATATAGCAATTTTGTTCAAAATTTATATCTGAAGGGTTTTCACATGATCATGTTTATATACATATATGATAATTACTCTAATGGGGTTAGGGATGAGGGAGGCATATTTTTAGAGGTAATTAGGGGTGTGCGAAGCTACGAAAAATTTAAAGCTGAAATGGATCCTGCTGTACTTCGTATTTGATTCAAACCCATGTTTGGCTTTGGCAGCTATTTGAAGCGTTGTCTATTATTCAAAGTCAAGTGATTATATTATACAGCAATTAAAAATAAACTGAAATTACCTCAAGAAATAAAATATAGATTTATTGTTTTGGGTTTTAGAACAAGTTTGTTTTATTTTCTTGGTGGAACTTGAAAAATTTACATAACACTTTGAAATACAAGATACCCATAACATTAAACCCCTAACCTTCTTGATCACAAACATTGATTGGTACCAACTGATGATGAATTTATTCCTCTTGAAAGTGTAGATTAAAATAAATAATGAAAGTTTTTTATTTTCAGTGTGTTTGATTAAACATTTGAAGGGTTTCTTGAATATCAAAAATATTTCTTAGTATTCTAAAATTCACATACACAGCCATTTCAGTTGGTTACTACATGAATCAGTATGTTCAATTCAAATTCCTGTTAATGTGTATGCTAGTGGCAGACTTGAGAGATAGTTGGGCACATGTGTGAGGAACATGACATTCCTTGAATTATTTTTTAAAAACTTATGCAAATAGTGAGTATTTATAAACAAAAATTGCTGTTAATTTAGATGAAATCTTAAGATATTTCACTAAAAATAAAATATGTACAAAATTCTTTATTTTATACAGAACACATAAACAATTAATTTATGAGTAAATTTACTGTCAAAGGTCATATTATTTTCAAGATTGGCATTAGACGCCTTCAAAATCAGAACTTTTTTTTCAGTATTTTACATGGCAAGATTCAAATGGATTTATAAAACAAAAGTTTCCTTATTGATCTGTAAAACAGAAAAACTAACATTTTGTAACATTGGACTTCTTAAAGCATAAACCCACCCACTGAATTAACTTACTCATATTTTTCTATGATATTATTCTTGTTCTCAAACGTCTTATTAACTCTTGTGTTTTGTTAATTTGCAAATCCAATGATACTAAAGCAAATGCATGTTTTTTTAAAACTATTCACTCAGGTTGTACACATACAGTGTTTTTAATACAAAGGTAAAGTGAATATAACATTTATTTGTTGGCAATAAGCTACTAATCTTAGTGTTAGGAAAAAATGAATGTAATATTTAGTTTGATGTTAGATAAATATACTCATTGTCAACATAATATTTTTACTCAAAATTAAATAGAAAAATATTTTAACTTCGGTTCAGCTTCGAGAATATTTCCCATATTCAACTCGATTTCGCTTCAAACCAAAAAGTGGATTTTGCACACCCCTAGAAGTAGTATAAGTATAACCATATTTGCGTGGAAGGAGAGTATTAAACCATTTAGGAAAAACCACCCTCAGTAGACCCGACCCGGATTCAAACCTTGATCTCCCTGTCAACAGCAAATCACTCTAACACAAGAATGATACCTTAGACCATTTGGCCACTTGAGCGGGTAATGTTAATGTTTTTGAGAAACAATTACTGATGGGTAGTTTACTTGTAACAGATTTTAGAAAATTTTGTCATAATATTATTGAGCACAATTGTGTCATACCTTTTTTTTATTCTTGGATGTTTTATGTTTTACTACTTACTGTTAATTATTTTTAGAGATGGGTCGAATTCGAATCTTACATTTTTATTCAAAAATTGAGTCCAAATTTGGATCCTCAAATCTTTAAAGCTGTATAGCTTTGCTTGAAATAAAAATATTAAGAATTTAACCAAAATGTATTTGTCATGTACTTGGTGTCACTGACAAAATATATTTGGTTTTTAATGTCTTTTGCACCATAAACAACAAAGATAATATTCTTAATAAAATAATATTTAAAGTTTGCCCATATCATTTCCTTTATTGTTTGTTACTCTTCGAACTACACACGTCTATATAATTTCTTTTACAAATTTATCAAAATTGTTATATGAGTTTAAGGTCTTCTTATTGTATTCATGATACATTTTTGAGATTTTTACAGATATCATATGATTTGAACGTCCTAACTCTATTTTTTTAAATTTCATTCGAACATAACGGTTAGTGGGTGTGTTCCACAGTTTGGTCGCAGGAAGAAGCGTAAAGGGAGCAGTGATACAGACAGCCCCGTGGTAAAGAAGACTTCAGGGCGAAATGAGGCTGATGAAGATGAGGAAGAGGAAGAAGAGGAAGAAGATGATGTGAGTATTTCCGTGACAAGAAACATCTTCTTTGAGTTGTTAGATATAGTAGATGGAAACTGATTACACATATTAAACCATCTGGTTGTTAGGTTTGCCTTTCAATTGTGTTGGAATAGACCTAAAATAAATAGCTTTAAAACAAGCACTTCCAAACCTTGGCTCTCAAGTTAACTCTGTGTACTTTCATCTTTCTTCGTGTTTGATAAAGGCAACAATGCCGAAATATTATGATATTTGTGTTAAAATGTGTGTGTGACTACTTCTACTATAGAAGACAGAAGAAAGGGAGAAGGTGTCACCTTTGTGCATTGGATTCTTCCCACATTTTTCCTCTTTCCCGAGGTGGG